>BHFT01050241.1:0-25892 GCA_004320025.1 Laticauda laticaudata | reverse complement strand
AGTCTGGGGTGGAAACGCTTCTGTCCTTTGCATTTCTGTGTGACCGTTTTTCTCGCCATCGGATATTTTCTTTCTTTCCTCAAGCTTGCCTTTGATGATGTTCCTGGTGGCGTTCGCCAACCTTGGCGATTTGAGGCCATGGTCTCGAGCTGAGAGGCGGTTGAATGCCGCTAGTTTTAGATCTCGCTTTGGCAGACATCTTGTAGTGGAGAGCTGGCGTCCAGTACACCTGTGCCGGTGGCAAGCTCTCCAAAAAAGCATGCTTTTTGGGAGACGGTCGTCATCATGCGAGACATGGCCCAACCAATGCAGGCGTCTTCTGGTCACAAGGCATACATGCTTGGCCAACCCTGCCTTGGCCAGGATGTCAATGTTTGGTGATGTGAGTCTTGCCAGGTGAACTAAGGAGTCTGCGGAGCAACGAAGTGGAAAGGCGTTTCAGCCTGTGCTTCTGATGAGAGTAGAGTGTCCATGCTTCACTGCCAAGAGGAGGGTACTCAAAAGCAACTGCCCGATAGACTTGCCATCTTTGTGTTGGTGTCAGCATAACATGCCCCACACTCGTTTTTTCAGGCGGCCATATGCTGCTGTGCCTGCCAATCTAGTGTTTAAATCAGAGTCAAGAGAAGGTGTTCGCAAAGTAGTAGAACCGATAGGTGAATTTGTCCACCATTATGAGGGTAGTTCGCCAAATGGAGATGCTTGGAGCACCACTGACATCCGGCACATAACCTCTGTTTGTCTCCAGACTGATGGTTAAGTCCAAAACTCGTTGCATGCAGCTGCAAACGGTCAATAAGTCATGCAATGGCCTCCTCTGAATGCGCAAGCAAGGGACGCATTTCAATCTGCAAAAGTAATTCTCTGATGAGGACTTTCGTAACTGTTCGTTTTGGCTCGCAGACGCGCGATGTTGAATAATCCACCATTTGCTCCTGGTGCATAATGAATACGCCATCATCAGACTCATCAAATTGCATATAGAAGGAGTTAAAGGCAGAAGAATATTCCCAAAGAGTGTAGGGGCAAGAACGCATCCCTGGTTGACACCGTTTGTTGATTGGGAAGGGGTTCAGAGCACGACCCATCAAATTGGACAGTCCCATTCATGTCATCATGAAAGGACACGATCTATCTCAGAAGCTTGGGGGCATCCAATGCCGCTGGAGGAGGGCAAACAGTCCATCTCGGAACCAAGTCGGAAGGCCTTGGTAGGTCTATAAGGTGCGATAAAGCGGCTGTCTCTGCTTTCACGCGCATTTCTCCTGGAGTCTTACGGAGAAAAACAGTTTCGATGGATTCGATCTTTTGTTGTGTTGTGTTTTTTTGTTTGGGTTTTTGTGTTTCTTTTTTTGTGTGTTTTTTTTTGGTTTTGTTTTTTTTTTTTGTTTTTTTTATTGTTTTTTTTGTTGGTTTTTGGTTTTTGGGGTAGGTTTTTTTTCTTTTTTTTGTTTTTTTTTTTTTGTTTTTTTTGTTTTTGATTTTTTTTTTTTTTGGTGTTTTTTTTTGTTTTGTGTTTTTTTATTTTTTTTTGTTTTTTTTTTTGTTTCTTTTTTGTTCCGGTTTTTTTTGTTTTTTTATTTTTTTTTTTTTTTTGTTTTTTTTATTTTTTTTTGTTTTATTTGTGTTTTTTTTTTTGTTTTTTCTGTTTTTTTTTTTATTTTTGTGGTGTTTATGGCGGCTCTAAAGCCGCACTGTGCCTCTGGGTAGACACGATTAGTTGAGAATTGCAGTCTGTTGAGAAGAACACGTGCGTAGGCTTTACCGACAGCTGCTTAGCAGCGATATACCATGGTATTTTTACAGTCACTTCTTTTTCCCTTTGTGTTTGTACAGCGTGATAATCTTGGCGTCACGCATGTCTTTGGGTACAGCTCTTCCTCCAGCCATTGTAGCAAAGAGTTCATGTTAGGTGTTTCCAGGAGAAGCTATCTTTTCCATCTTTCACACTTCAGGTGGATGTTGTCACTGCCTGCGGCCTTGCCGTTGGCTAGGGAATCCGATGCTTTACTAAAGCTCTTCATTGTGCGGTGGAGCGTCCAGCTCGTCCATTCTGCGGAAGTACCGGGTTTTCTCAAGTGCTGAGTCCGCGTGACAAAGTGGTCTTTCTCGAAGTAATCAAATTCGCTGGTAGTGCTCAGCCCACCTTTCCATCCTTTGGTTTTTATTTGCTTGCGGTCAGTGATGACTAGGCCTCGCTGACTGAGTGGGGTGATCTTGAGGTTGCGCTTGCGACCGTAAGCCTTTTTCATCCTTCATACATTCACACACATTCCCAAATCAGCAGAAAGCTGGATGTTCTGGCAGAGATGTAAGCCAAATCATTGCACAGCCGCCTAGCAAACCCTTTGTGCATCGCTACGAGCAGCACGGAGTACTGCAGTGTCTTAGTGGGATGGCGTCTCCGCTTGTAGGCGGAGAGGGCATCACACTTCACAGCTATGACGGGTTCAATCACAGCGGCTCCTGCCTCAAACCGTCTTCTTGTTTCCTTTGTTTTCTGCCAAAAGTATCGAGAGCAGTCTTGGAACATAGCCTCACGGATGTGTTTCCACCTCCAATGTGGCCACTATCTGTTGGACAATCTTCCAGGGCGTCGTTGATGGTTTCTGGCAAACGTTCACGTAGCTCAGGTATAGCGGTTCGACTGACAGACTCAGCACATTTCATGTCCATTTCCATGACGCGAATTTTCCATGATCTCTCGAGATCGACAGAGCCAACAAAATTGATCATATATGGAAGCAGTACAATTTCTGAAAATGTTCATTTAGCTTTCAAGCATAACATTGTTTGGTATACACTGTGAGTACCTGACAATCTCTTCAGAACTTTTACTTTTATTCTTTTTCCAATTCAACAAAATTTTAATTAAAAACATGTAATTATTAAAGTGTTTAAAATAGGTTGTATTTCTACCAGAAACTATGCTTTCTTGTCATTGATAGGTCTACTCATTACTCTGGTGTAAGTATGCTTTGTGGTATGCTGTACACATTTTTATTCTGTTATCATACAATTATTCCATGATGTCTTTTATATAATTCTCCTTTACCCTTCTATGTTTGTCCATTAGTAAACAGCACCTATCCAAGGACATGAATAAAACCCAAAAAATAGACATGCATCTGTAGCAATAATTGAGGGCCACTGAAATGTCATTTTACTGATATATGACTTTAGTTTCATCACAATTAATATAACTGTTTATCAATATACAATTAATACAAAAACTCTTTCAACTTTTCTAAACTCAAACCATTCTGCACGTGTTGTTTAACAATTTATCTTGAACTCAGGGAACTATATACTTCGAATAACAACATGTACAGTTTGGAATTAATTTTAGGGTCATATGGATTGCAAGACTTCAAGAAAATTTATCCTACTGTAATTCATTTTTTCATTTGTCCTGTATCTACACTAAGATATTATGTTATTGGTAAAAGAGAAAATTTGTAGAATAGTCAAACAATGACAGTTTTCTTTTATAAGTTCTTTATAAGCATCAATTTAGTGGGCCAGAACTGCCTTTCCCTTTCTATGTTTGTCCATAACTCTTTTAAGCCATTCTGCAGTCTTCAAATCAGAATAATTTTCAATAGACTTTCTTTAGTTGCTGCACCAACTCTGAGTAACCATATCTTCTTAGCTATTAGCAACCTTTCCAATGAAATGGCAACAAGCTGTAAAGCCCATGTCACACTGCACCAACGGATGCAAAGAGGATGTAAAACGTTAAAAAAAGCTTGCCATCCGTTGGAAAATGCTATGCATCCGTTGGTGATACTCACTGCATACTTGTTTCATACGCTCCATCCTTTGAGCATCTGTCACTGAGATTTCATCCTCTCAAGAAGCTTTGAGCTGCACAAAACTTGTTTGAGTGGATGAACTTTCCGCTGTATACGATGTAACATTCATGACATACGCAGCAAACAAACATTCTATGTCCATTTATTCATCCGTTAAACGTCCGCTGTATCCTCTCTGCATCCTCTGGGCATCCCTCAACTCACATCCGCTGCAGCGTGAAAACGGAAAGAGGGAGGAAACAAAAAGGTACACGGAACGTCTACACAGCTTAGTGAGCAGCAGAAATAGAAAGGATGAGCAGTGAATGGTTTGCATCCTATATACATCCTCTAGGATTCCTATGAACATCCCTTAACATCCCTGCTGACATAGATACCCAAGTCCGTTCTTTTCTCTTTCTTTTCGTTATGCAAATTTTTTGCCACTTTTTTGGAGCGGATGACAACGGATGGAGCCACCCCCAAAAATGCTCGTCTGCTGTGTCTTTTTGCATACGTTTTGCATCTGTCGCCAGTGTGACCTAGCCTTAAGATTTTGTATTCAGACTGATAAGAAATCTCATATCCTTCCAAATACAGAATCAATAGATGCAGTCTCCTTATTCACAAGAAACAAACCATTTTAAATAGAACACATGCAAAAAAAAAAAAAGTAGCAGAAATACAGTGCCCTAATTTATCTGTACAGTATGCAGATTTCTTGTTTGGAATTAAAGTGCTTGCCAGCATTGTTGCTACCTTAACCTTCCTTTTAAATAAGAGCTCTGAGAGAATGGATAATGGAATTAACTGTGTCCATTCCAGGTGATCACGGGAGAAATCTGACATAAACAAAGCAAAGCACAGTATTTCCAAATTCACTAACCAACACAAATCAACAGTCCAAGGTAGGCTGGGTTAAAATGTCACCATAATTGGCCACATACTGTTGCAGAAAGTACTTTGGATTGGCTACATAAGACTATACTTTCCTTTAAGACTGTATCACACTTAAGGTAAGGTATTAAAATAAGTAGGTACACATATTTCATGCAAAAGACCAGGACATTATACCTCTTGACCATTTTCCTTATCAGACTCACTTTTATTGGACAAATTCTCACATACCCTCCATCACCCCCCCACCCAAAAAATGGCCCTTTGCTTTGTTGATCTTTCTGATAAATCCCTCTGTGCTTATGTGATTTCCGAACATCTTGGCTATATTTATGTCATCATCATAAATCATTTTAGCCATTGTCTATCCATTGCAGGATGAAGGCCTCTTCCACATGTTTCCAGTCCATACAGTCCTGAGGTTTATTTTGGGCCTGCAATACTTGTTGATGCATTAATGTCATATTGGACTAAAGGCCTTAAAAACTAGCATTTTTGCTTTAGACACCATTAAAAAACAGAATAAAATATTTAGGCCTTCATACACACCAATTTTTCCTGTAAAACTATTCTCCCATATCAGTTTTGTACACCGTGTTTTCCTCACGAATACAATTGCTCTCCCTACTTGTCTCCTTGTTGAATTAAAGCTCTTCCACCTTATAGCAGTTGGCATCATGGTTGGTTTATCACTTACTTCAGATATAGTCTGGATTTCATGTCTCAAATATAGCTAATTTACATGGAATCCCTCTTTAATTTGTTTTCTCCTGAAACAGGAATAATCCACTTCAGGCAAACCTTCTTTAAGAGGCTCAGTGAGGAATGCTCAAGTCTGCAGAATAATGAATTTTTTTTTAATGAATGTGATAAAAATACTTTTTCTTTCAACCAAAAGGGTTCGGTCAAAGTGGGAGATATGGCTACATCACTATATAATAATAGAATATTAGGCTACACAGGCTTTTGGTCTGATACAAAGGGCTCCTCTTACGTCTTTATATGCAGTATTAGCTGTGCAAAGGTTTAAAGCTGTCTGAAGATGAGCTATTCTATCTCAACAACTGACCTTCCTCTTCTGCAGAAGCTAGCAGTCTTCCTTAATGAGCTACTGCTTGAGTTCTATGGATTGAAAAAGAACAAGTTATCCTTGGACGGAGATGAAGAAGAGAATGTCCTCGGGCTGAAAATCCAAAAGGTATTATTGTTTGTATCTTGTTCACATCTAAATTATGCCTGGGGCGGAACACTATTAAACACAGAGACAACTGTGTATGTACTTTCATCATAAATGTTAGGGCAGCGACTTCAAAGAGCTGTGTTTTATGCAGAATGAAACAAGAAGACATTCACTTTTGTAAATGATTCATATAGCAATTTTTTGACTGTTCAGTTGCGTAACTGCCAATATAAACTTTCTCTCAGACCTGCGAATCCTTACCTTTCTATAATCCCAATGTCTTGGGGGGTAGATATTCCTGTTACTCTGAACCATCCTAGATCTTTCTTTCCTAATTAAATGTCATATAATGTTTTATATCTGTATTTGGGAAAGGAGTGTACCAAGGTTGCATGCTATCACTATATTTCTTTACTTATGTACAAAATATATCAGGAAAAATGCTAGATTAGAAGAAATAGAAATTGGAATTATAATTGCTGAGAAGAATAACAACCTCAGATATGCTGAGCATATCCCTTTGATGGCTAGAAATGAAGAAGAATTAAGTACTTTTTCACTAAAGATGAAAGAAGACAACACAAAATCTACTCTACTGCTCAACATAAAACCAAA
This sequence comes from Laticauda laticaudata, assembly GCA_004320025.1. NCBI lineage: Eukaryota > Metazoa > Chordata > Lepidosauria > Squamata > Elapidae > Laticauda > Laticauda laticaudata. Next base: position 19,406 of record BHFT01050241.1, on the reverse strand, counting down.
ACCAAAACAAAGCTTATGTCAGCAATGCCAGCCCAATGAAAACAGGTAAAGAAGTTGTGTTTCAAAGGTATCAAAAAATTAACCCCCTTAAAAACCTATGTACTACTAAAATTCTCATGCGAGTTTGACACATTATAAATTTTAATTGGGCAATAACTGAGCATAGGGCAAGCTTTGTCAACAAAGGTACCTCAAATGGACTTAAGAGATTGCTAGGGCAATTATTTGATAAATTGGTTGCTGCTTCAGTGACATAGCACAGCTCCTGCTGTGAGGTGATTGCAGATGATCCTGGTTTTCAGTATTCCCTGAGAGCTTCCCAAAAGTCAATGGAGGAAAACCAATAATGGTTTTCCATTATTGGTACGATAAATTGGTACATTATTGGTACGATTATTGGTACAATAGATGACACTCCTTGCCATCTTCCCACTCGTGCTTTCATTGCTTATGGGAAAGTCATGGGGAGAAGGTCAATGGAAAAAACAGCACATCTTCCACCAGTTCCTCTGAACTTGAAATATCTTGCTCCCTCCTCATCTGATTCAAAGTGGTAACCACATTCTCTCTGATTTCAGCTAATCAGGCTTTGAGATAAGTGTGTCATTCAATATTGAGAAACCACTTTTCTACATGAAAGTGAAGGCTGTATTGTAGAATACAAGACCCAATCCATGATAAATATCTACATTTTTATAATAGAAATGCATTGACTATGCTGTTTTTCATTTGTTCATGTATTCAAATGTTCATGTTCAACAATTTTTAGAACTGTATTGAAAGTATACTTGTAAATATCAAGTGTAATGTATATCAACTTACTCATCTGACAGACACATACCACACATACACACACATACACATATACATACATACATACATACCAGTGGTGCTATTCTACTGGTTTGTGCCGGTTCTGGTGTACCGATAGTGCCTAAGATCAGCGGAGACCAAACTGGTTCTCTCTGATGAGCTGCTCTTGGGCCCACCCGCTTGCCCAGGCTCCCATACTGACCTTTATTTCCTGCTTTTGAAGTGCAGCTGATTTGTACAGCACAGCAGATTGCTGTGCATCAGCTGTTGAAGCTACAGGGAGAGTGCAGGATTGCAGGAGGTGAGTAGGAAAGCCTCTGCGCGTATGCAAAGTGTGCATCTGGAGCATGCGCACAAATTGCGCCCACCAAGCTACACCCACCGAACCAGTGGTAAACCACTTTGAAAACCACCACTGATATGTGTGTGTGTGTGTGTGTGTGTGTGTATTCATATTATATGAAAAGTTGAGGATTATTGCCTGGCTGAAGCTATTCTATAAATTCTTCAGAATCAAATCTTGACAGCTTTAGTTCCCTGCTTTTTTTTTACTGTGTTATTAAAAGGAAGGAGCCAGTATACATTCAGTATGCATTTGATTTGTTGGTTACTACATTAGGAAGCTGATTCTAAGATAATATTTTAGGATTGTTTCATCATCGGAAAACATAGAACAGGGAGAGAAACAAACATATTACCTGCACATTTGGTTCGGGTAATCAGTGGAGGGCCTGGCTGACCTGTGCCGCCTTCTCCAGGTCTGGTTAGAAGAACACGAATCTCATATTCTGTGTCTGGGTCCAAATGCCACAGCTTATATGTCGGTGCATTGACCGCATGTGTTTCTGTCCAGGTCCCTGTTGTCATATGATATTCCACCTCTTTTAGGATAATAGGTCCATCCCCAATAATGGAATTTGCATTCAGCTGAATGAGCAGGTAAGTCGGTCCAACTCCAAGCAACTGTGGGGGAGCTATTGGTCTAGGAGGTTCTGTAAGATAGGACAAAAGCCAATTGTGTAAGAAAGATAATAAAACAGTGAGATATTAAGCAAAAATCAAGTCAGAGATCATAATCATAAAGATTGCACAACAATGATCATTCTAAGTAAATGGATGAATATTTAAACATAATTTAGAAAGATTATTATTTCTATTAATAATTTCTATTAATTTCTATTAATTCTATTAATTAATTAATTCTATTAATTATTTCTAAAGCCATCTTTCTCAACAAATGATTCTTATTGTTCTTAGTCAATAATATATAGGCGTATATAATAATATATAGGCGTACTTAAAAGTCCAAAAAATAAAATAAAATACAACCTCTGATTTCCTGCAGATGAGGAGAGAGAGAGAGACAGAGAGAGACAGAGAGAGAGAGACAGATTTATTGATGGAAAAATTAAGGAAACACATACATTCCTAAGTAGAATGAACCCAATACGAGGGTTCATTTTTCATTGCAAACATTTTCCAATGCAATTATGCTTAAAGCTAAAGTCAAGGTAAACAGGACTTTCTCATTTGGATGGACTACAACAAAGCAACTTTCAAAACTGAATAATTAACTAAGCAAAATGCCTAGCCTATAACAACTATTACAAATATTTTCCTAAGTCTGTTCTTTCTCTTGGAAAAAAAAAAGAGAATGCCACGGAACATTAAGTAGCTGCTTTATTTTATGTGAAAATATCATGGAACATTAAATAGTTGTTTTCTATAATATTAAAAAAGGAGTTCCAGTGCTGTCTTGTGAAATCCACCATGTCAGAGTAAAGCATCAAATTAGATGTTTTCTTTTTTCTGTAGATTAAATTTATCAAAGTTTCACAGCTGCCTGGCCACCATTTACACTATATACTGTTTCACATAATGATGATTACAAGGTATGTATGTCTCTAGATTTTTAATACCTGGCATATTATATCTAACATCCCATATGATTTTAGTGACAATTTTCCACTGTTATTGTGAACAAGACATTTTACTTGTTTATCATCAGCACATAACTTTTACAGTCATAGACATACCTGGAAACAAAGAGGGTTTTCTATGTTTTTACTGAATCAAAATAACATCAAGACAAATATTAAAACATAGAATTTAAAAAATGATATAAATGAACAAAGAAACAGAAAAAAGAGACACACATGGGGATAGAAGGGATGTATGTGGAGGCTGTGGGATTTGTATGGGGAGAAAAAGATTCAGGGTCAATCCTACTAAAACCAAATAGCTGTGGACTTTGGGTCCTGTTGGATCTGGAGATCTTTGCGAGAAATGGATGGGATTTTATTTTCCAGGTAGAACTGGATTCTTCTAGTTTCCTTCTCAAAAAACAAGTGGTCCCTATGATGATGAGGATTTTTGCACAAATTCAATTTCTGTATCAATTGTGCTCATTCCTTGATTGGAAAATCTTGCCCTCTACTTTATCAGGCAGATTTGGCATGTTCTGGTCTCTATTAGTTAAGTAACATCATCCCATAAGATCTGAGAAGTGTGCTTCTTTTGGCACTACACTAGATAACACTATCTTCAAACCACAAAACAACACGTCTACACATGGATGACAACAGATGGAGCACATAGAAATCAGATTGACTACATTATTGCTAAAAGAAGAGGGAATAACTTGATTATAGCATCAAGGGCATGAGTACATACTGATTGCGGAACAGATCATGAAATATTCATGTGTAGTTCCAAGTTACGCTAAAGAAGAAGAAACCCAACCAATTTCTATGATATAATCATTTTCAAGGACAGTTTCAAAAATCACTTTAAAGTCCTGAATCTCATTGACAGAAAGCCAAAGGAATTTTGGAATTAACATATAATAAGTTATTAAAGTTTGATTTGTTGAGAGACTGCCAAACATGTAGAAATAGAAGAAAGCAAACTCCCTTCCTGTTTCTTCCTTCCCATCCACCTCCTTCCTTTCTCCCTATTTTTCCCTTCCTCTCTCCTTCTCTTTCCAGCAGATACATAAGTCGCTGATGCTAGGTTAGGAAGGACACAAAGGATTGTGAAACTGGCTGGACACTGTCACAAGAAATGAAGAAAATGAAGATCATGTGACTACAGCAGTAGCCAAGCAGCACAGCAACAGCCAATAGCAGTGAACCAAAGTTTCCCAACTTTCTCAAATTTCACTCCATTGGAAGTCATGGGTCCCAGATTTTAGATACATTCTGTAAGCCCATTCAAGATATCTTGGTTCAAAAATTGCTGCCCAATTCATTCCTTTGCTCAGGTAAGGGTGATAATGAGAGTTTTAGTGCTATTGAAGGAATAGTATTATACCTGTAGACAACAAACAAATCAGCAATATTTTTTTGCCAGGGTATATTAACTATTCTATAACATCTGGTATTTTATGAAGAATAATAGACTGCTTATCTGATAAAAGATAAGAAGCATAAAAATCACCCAAATGTCTAGGAAGAGATAATAAAAGAATTAAACCTGCTAAAGCTGCAGCTACATTATATCTCCACTCTGAGTATGAGTGGAGAAATATGAGTATGTCTTCTGCAAACAGATTAATTACATGATGCTTTGTTTTTATATTAGGATAAATATTTTAGCTGTTCAGAATATTCTGTGTTAACCCTTCTATAATGAGATCAAACAAAACAGAAATAAGGTTCCATATTTGTTAGGTGGATTTGTTAAGAGAAAAATTTCTACCCATTAAAGCTATTTACTACTCAGGAATATACACAATTAGTTATGCAAATAAACTTAATACTTAAATCCCCTTTCCAATGATAATTTTTCAAGAAATGTAATTTCATTTCCATCAAATACTTCAAAATATCTAAAGGCTTCAGAATGGAGTGTTAATATATTTGGCTTAATTTATTACACTGAATTGAAACAGGAATCTTCTAAATCTTATTTGGGTTAAGAAGAATCACAAGTCTTTGCCTTCAATAGAAAAAGAAATGAATTATTTCATAAGAAATTCAATGCAAGTAGATGAAGACTTTCTTGTGATGAAATACATGGATGTTTACATTTTGCTTTGGGCTTGGTGTTCTGATTTATTAGTATTATAAGAACAATTATTAAATGCATATTATTAATAATCTGATGTTTTTTGGGTCAGACAAGTTAGTAAGGGGGGGATGGCCAATGGAACCAGATGAGGAATGAACTTGGCCTAGACAATAAACATTACCATGGGTTCCTTGGTGCTGATTAATTGATGCTGAGCATTACTGTGATAAGAGCCAGTATGTGTGTTTAGGTTAAAATGTTGGAGTGAAGAGACCCAAGTTTGAGTCCAAGTTCTAGTCCTTCAGCTCATTGAATGTCTGAGCCAATCACTGTCTCTGATATGCCTCTTAGAATAGTGACAGTGCAAACACACACAAACACACACACAGAGAGAGAGAGAGAGAGAGAGAGAGAGAGAGAGAGAGAGAGAGAGAGAGAGAAGGAGGGGAGAAAGAGAGGCACGCAGGCAGAGGGAGAGAGGGAGAGAAAGAAAGAAAAGAAAAAAAATACCTATTACCCTGAAAGAATATTGAAGAAATTGGATTGCATGTACACATTATGGTACCTTGTCTTTTTTTTTTCAATTATTCTTATTTCATTTGATAAAAGAAATTACTGTTTTTCAAATAAAAAGATTTCAGAAAGCTTCACATGGGTCTGCCTTTATTCAAAGGTGGTCAAGGATTTTATTCAAAGATGGTCAAGGATTTGTGTGTTTATATGTGAATGAGGAACAGAGTGAATCATAGAGAGACATCTTGTCTCTTGTATCATCTTTTTTCCACAGCATTTCTGGCTTTCAAACAATTGGAATGGATTACCTTCTATGAGTTTTTTCACAGAACACATACCATTTTTCACTACCTATCAATTTCATCAATTCAAAAGCAACAAGAAAGGAAGAGAAATAACCTAGGGGGAATGTAAGAATTGATTACACATGTGAGGAAGTGTAGTAATAAATTGGCTATTCGTCAAATTTATCAATCATAATTTCCTATTAAAACTGAAACAGCAGACTGAAATTCCAGACAAGCAGAGAAAAAGGGAGGAATAAAAACCCCTGTTTCTTTCCCTCAGATGATATGGTTTTGTTGAGGTAATTCCCCATTAGGAGAATGAGAGCATACAGGGAAACATATTTGAGAGGAGTGTTTGAATAATACACATACAGCACACAAATACACTGTCCAGTAAATGTAGGTTTTTACTTCCAGAAAGGTTTAAGCAAAGTCCAAAATAAGCAATCCAGAGAAGTAATTCACAGGTAAAAATCAGTCAGTTTTCATCCAGGGATAATCCAAATATCAAATTCCAGTGTCAAAAACAGTTCAATATCAGACTTACATTCAATCCAGTAATATCAGTTAATTAGAAGAAATGGAAGAACGGCAATACTTTCCAACAGAATTCAAAACAGAGACTCACTCAGACACACTCTCTTCTGAGACTAAGACTAAATAACCCAGGTTTCTGGCTCCGTCTTATGGCAGTTTGAAAAACCACACTCAATTGCAGTTTTTTGCAATCTCTTAAAGACAGTACTAAAATGTTTATCCTGATTTATATGTTTCTAACCCAAATACCTGTTAGGTGACTTATATTTCTAACAGTTTATTGAACAGAAAACTTAATATAGTTATTATTATAATATAAACTCATGTTTCAAAAAACAAGATTTTCATATGATTCCTAAATAGTTCATATTCCTGAGAGGATGTCCTCTCATTTCCATGTCCATTTTAATTTGCTCCATTTTGCAAGCTTTTAGAAGAGTATATAAAGTTTAGAAGTTGGGCTTTTAAAAATGGTAATATTGATTTTTAAAAATGATAATATTGAATCTTATTGAAAAAAGCTATGAATTATCAAAGCTAATATATCGCTGCATACAGGTTTTTCTCTTGGGCTAAAAGCAAAGCATATACATAGTTGTATATACATTTATTTTCAGCCTTCTGAAGATGTTTATAAAGGGAAGCATGATAAAATCCCTTCATGTACCCATAAATTATACATTATTTTTAACTAGTTATCAAATTAAACAGCAATTCTTTTGCAGCATCATTAATATTCTTCATAACACAATGTACTATCAGAGCCAGAGAAAGGATGCAGCTTCCCAAACTATACTAAATGACATGGAGTCCCAATGTCCCAGAGAAATTTTTGGTTAACTAATTAACTTTTGTCTTAATGAATCTCATTCCTTATTCTACAACTAGAGTGATCAAATATTCCCTAATTGCCATTTCAGTGTTACAAAGTTTCCTTCTATGTTGCAAGTAATCAGAAAACATTTTGCATCAAGATTGGGGGCTAAAATGTTCATAAGTTAGTTTTATGTTGGGTTATTGTTCAGATTGCAATGTAACAACTTAAGGATAGGTTTGAACAATGATATAAGAGACTCAACTTCAATGTTTACTTTGTTCAAGTAAAATTCAAGGACTGGTGATCTCATTAAAAGTTCCATATTAATTTCTGAAATTATATTTAATAATTATATAATTTCTGAAATTATATTTAATGAGATGGAAGCAAGGAAGGATATGAATATCACAAATCAAACTAGTGATCAAGAACACCATTATGGTTTTGACAGAAATGTTGGGGTGGATTAACTTATTTTGTTGATACTTGGGTTAAAATTGACAAGCTTGCAATGGAAGACAAAATTTGGTCAGCAGGAATTTGTGGAAAAATTAATATACTGCTACGCTTTTAATAGGTCAGTACAAACAAATGCAATATTGACTTTTGAGTTTAGCTTCCATTCATTTTTTCACAAATATACGAAGTAATCTACTTTGTAAATAAATGCATTTTTTTAATGATCCTCCAATTTCACTTGATAAATGCACTGTCTGAAATGTGTTATAGTGCACGTGCTATGGTCTGTTAGTCATAGTAACCCATTCCTAGGTCTTAATTATTTCCAAAACTCTGAGTTTGTTAATCTCACATATAACCTTTGCAGCTAGACTTACTTCAATGAGGCGAGGCAGGCTAGTACTTTCATTTTCTTCTCTCTATTCACATTGCATGGGCATTTTATCCCAAAAGGCAACTGAATGTAAAATCAAGATTGACAGAATTATTTCTGGAAGAAGAAAGAAAATCTAGAGATTGCCCAGATGAACTTTGGCCCACAGGTAGCAGAAACTGTTGTTTTGGTAGGCATTTGTTATCAGCTGGGAGTTGTGAATTTCATAATACCCCATGCAGCCTCTATGAACTCAAGGCTAACATATTTAAATTATTTTGGAGTTAAATATTTTTCAGCTGCTTCTTTAAGATTGAAAAACCTTACAAGCCTACAAATTGCTGAGTGAGTCTCACTTTACTCCATTTAAAATAAAACAACCTACATCCTTTCAGTTGTGTAAGATCTTTATTAATTCATTCATTTATTTTGTAACTTTTGCAATATATTGCAAAGGAGTAACTTTAGACGTAAGAATTTATCTTCTTCACAAAAATCTGTATTGTTTTCATTTCAATGTAAAATAAAACTTTGAAGATTGATTACTAAAGCACATGATGGCTACTTTAAAGGAAACTTTTGTTCTGTATGTAAAGCATTTGAGTTTCTTAAAAAGTCTTTACTGGAAGTAAACATTTTTACTGAAGATTATGAGACTCCTTTGAAGATAAATCAAAATGGGTTTTAAGGTGGACTTGAAAATATAACTTGCAAGAAAGAGATGGAAGTTCTGGATCTCCAAGTGAAATTGGAGGATCATTTAAAAAAAGACATAAATAATGTACCCAAAGTAAATTATCATTTAAATTGAAATATAAGAGATTTATTAGGGTTCTTTCATAGAAAGTATAAATGGACTTGACTAAAAATAATAAGAACTTCAAGAGAAGAGAAAAGCGGAGCTTATCTATGGTGGGTCTGTCAAACTCATATCCCTTGGGCTGGTTGTATCGCACGCTGGCCATGCCCACACCCAGTTTGCAAAAGAGGAAAACGTCATAAGTCATATGACGCCGCCGTGGTGCTGCGACTTTGACCCCTGATCCTATGGGATCTAAGGACAATTGGAAGGAAAGAAAAAAATCCCCAGGGAACTGGTTTATTTCCCTTTGGTTAAATCAGGGGTCCTCAAACTTGACAGCTTTAAGATTTGTGGACTTCAACTCCCAGAATTCCTCCTCCAATCATGTTAGTTCAGGAATTCTGGGAGTTGAAGTACACAAATCTTAAACTTGCCAAGTTTGAAGACCCTTGGGTTAAATAATGAGTTGATACCTTTCGTGACATTTAATGGTTTTCTAGATTAGACGATTTCTTGTTTGGAAATGTTCAGTGGTGGAATAGATTAGTTTATAACTTGGCTATATGAATAAGGAGTTATTATTTCTAATAATATTTAATAGTTTTCATTTTCTTTTTTTTGGTAATATTTAATTGTTAAGAGAGGGATGAAGGAATTTACACAAAATAGAAAAAGAGATTAGGTTGTTTGGTATTTTTGTTAAATTTTTACTGGATCTTTGAGGATCAATAAGGAGAGCTGAAGATATAGAGATGAGTTTATAGAAAATGAGGTGGGGTATGAAATGGAAGATTTATCTGGTTGTAATTTAAGAGACAGCAGTAAATTGTTACTGTTGAATATGCCTGCTAAGGATGAAGGAGGCAGATGCTTTTTATTATCTTTGATGGGGGGAATTTTTCTTTTCTTTTGTCTACACTTTGTGTGTGTGTGTGTGTGTGTATTCTTTTCTTAGGTTTCATACATACTTTTATTTGTTTAATATATTAATAACATTATAGATGAAATAATAAAACACACATAGAAGCACAAATCATTTCTAAAAGCCTATTAGAGAACCTCTATCCAATTTTCCCTATAAATATAAGGCTATGACAGCTTTGGCTGGAAAAAGGGAATCATAGCTCAAAACACTTTGATGGTACTATGTTGAGAAAAATGGCTGTTTTCCAGATGTGGTATTCAGCAGGTTCTGGAGAACTGCTAGTGAAAATTTTTAGTAGTTCAGAGAACCGGCAAATATCACTTCTGAGTGGAGATTTTACAGTGTCCTTCCCCTGCCACACTCACCAAGCCACACCCACAGAATCGGTAGTAAAAAAAAATTGAATCCCATTACTGCTATTTTCCAGAAACAACAAAAATGAATTATCCACCATGTATCATGGTGGACAGGATATCATTTACATATTCTGAAGCCAGTTCCGCCCAGCAAAGGAATAGCAATAAAAGGAAATACAAAGGAATACAAATAAACTGTGTAAAGCACCTCTTCACATCATCAGGCATAAGAACAAAAAGCAGTGGGAAAGATTACTAGCATAAAAAAAAAGAGGGCAATGCGATAGCTGCCTATTCACTTTTCATGGCCCAAGTGAATGTTATGTGCAGAAACATCTGCCCAAAACAATTACTTTCCAATTAGGAAAGTATTCAGTAATATTGCAATATGCCCATAAAGCACAAGCAGAATTTTGCTCCACTATCTTCTTAAACTAATACAAGGAATTTTACTTCATTACAATTGCAGAACTGCTTTACATTCAGAAACGTAGATTACTTTTAATTAAAAATCAGTGCAAATGTTTTATTTTGCTGTTAGACTTTTTTTTCTATTGTCAGCATAAATGAACCCCCCCAATACTAAGCATTTTACATTCTAAAAACTCTCATAATTCAAAGAAGTTGAATGATTAAAGATTCTATCCCCTACACACGCACACACATCAAGAAATAGAAACACCAATTAAAATAAATCAATTTTGGGGGGGGAACTAGAGCTAATATATTCTTTCTCCCCACCCACATTTCTTTTTCTCTATACAGATTCATCTTTTCATCTCTCTCTCTCTCTCTCTCTCTCTCTCTCTCTCTCTCTCTCTCTCTCTCTCTCTCTCTCTCTCTCTCCCTCTCTNCTCTCTCTCTCTCTCTCTCTCTCTCTCTCTCTCTCTCTCTCTCTCTCTCTCTCTCTCTCTCTCTCTCTGAGAGAGGGAGGGAGGGAGGAGAGAGGAACCTAATACATCATCCTTTATTTTATGATTTAGACAGTATACAGTAGTACATTCATCATGAGATGTATGATCCATCATACCAGCTACTTCTGGATAAACTACTGTATAGGACTGGAAATTGCAATTTGTGTTCATCCTAACTGGACGCTATTCCAAACTCAGCCTCTGAAATCAGGATTATATTGCACTGACCACTGCCAATATTTTACCCTTAATACCAGCTAACAAGATATTTGTGCCAGACCTCTGGGTATAATAAATAACTGAGCAGCTGAAATGGAACCTAGAAAGAACCTCAAATAGCCCATCAATGTGCTATTTGATAGATAACATTAACAGGGACATGATTAGTCATTTCCTGTGAATGATTAAAGAACCAAATTCTTTCCAAGTCCTTGAAAGATCTGTATTGGTTAAGCCTTGTGACATCTCTTTCAAAATTGTTCTCAAACAGACAAGTGTCCAGAGGACTGAAGGTTACCGATATATCACAAATCACCTCATTTCATCCTAGGAGGGGAAAAAATAATTATATTTGCAAAAAATGATATGAGTCACATTTTAGATATAATCCCCAATTATCCATTTCATTTTCATTTATACATGCTGGGTGAGATCATTTATCATGTTTCATGATAATGTCCAGGAAGCACATACAGCCAATTTGGATAGGTAGCAAATTACTAAATGTATTAACATAAGCTTATAAGATCACATCAACAAGTACTGTGCATAAATGATATTAATTATATTTACAATGAGCAGAAATGTTTGAGATGCAGAAATAATGGTCTCCTAATTGAACATATCCTGGTTTGCTTTCTTAAGTATAGTAATTTAGATCCAGTAATCAAGAATGACTGTGCTGCTGGAACACTAGCCAGGTGTCACTGCACGGCTCTGAATCTGGAGATGAATCTTTTATCATCAAGTCTTCCTTCTCACCACCAAATCATCCATCATGTTTCTGAGACAGCTTGGAATGATAGTGCTGGACCTTCACATTACTGCTCCTTGAACTCCATCTCATCCATCTTTTGCATCATGCCTGATTTGCAGCAAAGTACCATCTCCCTGCTGCAAAACCAGGTGTGAACCCAATCATGCCTCTAACCTAGAGTGCCACTCTAACAGTAATTGATTTTTTTAAAAGCTACACTCAGAACTTGGAAGTCCCATCTTTGGGAATTCATAAAGGGAAATGATAAAAAATGCAATTGCTTTGGAGAACTCTAATCTATTTATTTATTTGCTTCTCTTCTTTAAATATAAATGTTACTGGTGTTTATTTTGGGTTAGTCCCAGATATGCCTACACATGGAAAATTGTAAATATTCTGTGCGCATAGACACACAGTATTATTTTAGGGACTCATCAAATTAAGCAGAATACCTTTAGACATTTAAATTAATACATTTAATAAGTATTCACCCTGAGCACCAAAAGTGGTACCCTAGTTCATCATTCAGATAAAGTCTGTTTCAAAATCTCAGCTGACAATAAACCATTCAAGATTAAGTATAGTAATTCAGTTTCATCTGAATACAACTATAAAAATTTAATAAATCAAAATGATCAAAATGCCCCAGTGGCAGATTGGAATCCTGTTTCCAATTCAAATTCTCTTTAATACATGGCTTCACTGACATCTTGCATTTTCTCATATCTAGGCTGAATTCCAAATGGATTCTGCTTTCTGCTGTTTCTAAGCATTGGGCAACCAATCTAGTTATCCAATCTCTTCTCAGCAATCCAGCACAACCCTTGAGAAACATCAGACTTGGTAGATTTTTCTCTTCTACTCATCAGTGAATGGCAGACAAGAATCAAATATTATGAAAACCTCCCTTCTGAACTCATTAGTACAGAATATTTTGATTCTATATTTCTGCCCAAGGACTTCTTTTTATACAATATTAACAACAGAAAAGTCTTTGAAGGGCTAATTAAGAACTGCATCCTATTTTGAGATAAATCCGGGATTTCTGTTTTGAAACATCTAATAAACATAGCATATTTTCCTGTCCAATACACACTACCTGAACAGAGTATTAATACAGCCAGTGTGCCATTTTATCGAAAAAAAGATCCTTTTCATGAAAACCTTCAATAAGGACATAACTATTTTAGATTTTAAAATAACATCTGGGATGATCAATTCAAAAATATGTCTATCATCAGGTCACTGTGGATGACAAACTACTTTCTGATTAAATGTGCAGAGTTATCAGGATCTTTTTAACTCTAGAAAAGGCAAGAAACTGAGCCTGAGATAATGAATTCTTGATTTGTGAGAATTATTAAAGTAATCTCTCCATTTGGGAATTATTTTTGTGACCAAAACAGTAAGACAAAACCGAGTTGAAATAGCTTTATTATTAATATCTGTTCCAGATGTTTCTGCCATTGCTGTGATACTAGTGTATCTGCTACTATCATAGAGCATTTGAAAGAAGGTCATCCATCTTTTGATTAATTTAGAAATGTGTTTACTATAACACATTGTGAATATTAAAATAGAGAAAGTAGACCCAGACTCATAGATCTGAATTAGATATACATAATTGTTTCTGGAGTCTATCTTCTGATACTTGACTAAACAATGACAGTGACAGATAAAGAACAGAAACACTTAAAGGAAAACATCTCCTTAAGTAAATAAATAAAACATAAATTCAATTTTATATTTTTGCCTTTTTACAAACTTAGCTAATGTGAATAATTTAATTACTCATATGGTAATTCTTCACGAATGCTAGAATTGATAAAGATAACACTGCCTCTATTCACCACCATTTCCATGTTTTTCCAAAATATTAACATCTGTTACTAAAAGCTGTAGGGTTAATTTTAAAATACATACTGATTTTATTTAAAAATTAGTCTTATAAAAATAGGGCTTAAAATGTAATACATAATATGAAAATTGGAAAAAAAATATGTAAATGAGTAAAGAAATATTAGAACTTTTCAATCATATATTTTATCACAAGAAAAAAATATTTGGAAGAAAAGATGGTATCTGACACTGGTTCATCAATGCTTAAGAATGTAATCCATAATTTGTACTATTGTTTTACTGACATGGCACATTTTTAGGAAACATATCAGAGAGACCGAGCATGCAGTAGTGGTTAATGGCTGGGACTATGAGAGGGAGGCACAGATTCTAGGCCATCATCAATCATGGGACTTATTGAATGACTTTGGACCAGTAATTCTATTTTTATTTTATTTTATTTTTTAATTTTTTTATTTGTCACTTGCTTACATGATAACAGGTATAAATAAAAACATGGTTATGAATACATGGATACTTCTAAGAAAAAAAACAAAAACAATAGGACAGGGACGGTAGGCACGTTGATGCGCTTATGCACGTCCCCTACAGACCTCTTAGGAAAGGGGTGAGTCAATAGTAGACAGCTCTAAGGTTAAAGTTTTTGGGGGTTTGGCAAAAAAAAACCACAGTCAGGCTAGAGTATTCCAGACCTTGATCACTCTGTTGCTGAAGTCCTATTTCCTGCCAATCAAGTTGGTGCCGATTAAACCTTGATCCCACTGTAGCTACATAGCCAAAAAGGCATTAAGAGTTGTTAACCTAATCTTACGTAGGCTTTCTCTGGTAATAATTACACTAATAAACTAGAGCATAAAAACATTTTCAAGACCAATACTTGGATACAGCTCATCAGTCTGGATCCACATGTATGTATCTGATTATTAGCACAGCTTGAGGAAAGTCCAGAAATATTTCACAAGAAGGGTTCTTCACTCCTCTACTCGCTTGCAGAATACCTTATGCCCACCAGACTTAAATCTAGACCTAGAAAACTAGAATCATGCTGCCTTCGGCGATCTAAGGACTAGGTAATATAAAATCATAACATTGCAATGTCCTACCTGTCAATGAATACTCAGCTTCAACCATAACAACACTAGAGCAAAACAATAGATACAAACTCAAGGTTAATCGCACCAAACTTGACTGCAGGAAATACGACTTCAGTAACAGAGTGGTCAATGCCTGGAATAGTCTACCTGACTCTGTGGTTTCTTCCCCAAACCCCAAAAAGTTTAACCTTAGACTGGCTACTATTGACCTCACCCCTTTCCTGAGAGGTCTGTACGGGACGTGCATAAGTGCACCAACGTGCCTACTGTCCCTGCCCTATTGTTTCTTTTATATTTTTTAATTTTTCTTATATGTATCCATGTATTCATAACTATGTTTTTATTTATTCCTATTATTTTGTAAGCAATCAACAAAAATAAATAAATAAAATAATAAATAAATAAATAAATGTGTGTAGATGAAAGAGCAAGACTGTGTAAATAGGTTTCATTCTCCATGACTGAGGTCATCAGGTCCAAAAGTATCCCAAAGTATTAGTGAGTTCAACCTACTTTTTCCAAACCAAATGGGAGTGGATTTTTTTATATGTATCCATGTATTCTTAACTATGTTTTTATTTATACCTATTATCTTGTAAGCAATTGACAAATAAAATAAATAAAAAATAAATAAATAAAATACATTTGATAGGATGCTTCCAATTTTGACCATTTGTTGTCTGATTGACAGGAATACTTCTGTCCAGTTATGCAGGTGTCCAGAGACTTATCCTACTTCAACAATAGCCTATCCTTAACACTGCAAAGACAAAATTAATGGAAATTCTTTTGTAAAATCCCTTGAGTTCCAGGAGACATAGCAGGCTATAAATTCAATCAAACAATTCAACTATGAAGATACAATTTCCTACAGCAGTGATGGTTAACCTTTTCCATGTTGAGTACCAAAAGTGCGCTCGCATGCCTGCACTCATGATGCAATGCGGACACATCTCCCCCCGCCCCCTGAGCATGTGCACACAACCCCCTGCATGTGCACTGCACACTTCTGCACATGTGCATGTGACCCCTCCGCACACCACATGACTCTGCACATATGCAAATGTCTCCCACAAGCACATCTCCCCCCGTGTATGTGCGGCAGATACCCGACAATCAGCTGGCTGGTGGGGGTGTGTGCGCATGCGCAGTGGGTCTCTTTGGGTGACCTCTTGTGTGCCAGCAGAAGTGGCTCTGCATGCCACTTCCAGCACGCGTGCCATAGATTTGCCATCACAGTCTTCACATTTGAAAACTTTCTTAAGATAATAAAAAAGACATAATTTAATGTGTACTGTTGTCCATTAAACTAAGATTTGGTTTTTACTCCACCATTTTCCGATGGACTGCACTTCTTAGAGCTACTACCAAAATGGACAACAGTAAACAACATACAGTATATGTAATTTTGCCACCTCTGATTTCCTGACACTTATGATTTTTCAGTTATAAATGTAAAAATATTCAAAGTAATTTTTCTTTCAATTATGTCTTTTTATTTTTACCCTGTTCATTTTACCCTGTTCATTTTTTTATCTTTTTGCTGGCTTACCAATATTAAGTGTTAAACTACTTCTTTTGACCATATATTCCTGGCAATAGAACAGAGACAATTTTAATCTAGTTCATCAACAGCCGGTCTTATTCATCTCACATTCATTAAAGCCTAGAAGTGTCGAGATTTGTCTTCTACAAGTTGGAGATAGTCTCATTAGTCAAAATGATATAGAAGCAATACTCAAGACATGACAAAATAAATTGTATTTCATCGTATCATGTTTTTCCCCCCCGACAGTTGAGGGATCACACAGATCAAGATTCGTCAGTATGAGAATTCAGCACTGAAATTTTTGTTTGTTCCAAAGAGCAATAGAAAGTCCTTAAGCATGCCCTGTCACTTTTGGTTTAGAAAGGAATGCACTAATAAACTCTTACCCCCGGTCATTTTTGACTATGGGCAACACTATGCCAGCTTTTATTAAAGGCAATTCATATCACTGGCCCAAAAATTTCCTTTAAAATTACCATCTTTTGTGTCCATAGAATAGGACATTGGCGTTAAAGTGCCATTAAGATATAGGCCCTGTCATTGTACTTAATTTTCAGCACAGTTTTAACACTGGAGAAGCTTTCTCCTCAGGGTATGTTTTTAACTAATGAGGCTTGTTTGATGGTTAACAAAACAAACAAAAAGAGAACACTTTCAATGGGTATTGCTTTGAAATAATATAGTAAGCACAGCACTCTACACCCTCCAGCTATGAACTCATACATGCAGGATTTTAGATACAGAATTTAAAATAATGGGTATATCTAGCAATTATTTTCTGTTAATTTGTATCTACAACCCAATGTAAGAATCATCTATATAACAATGAGGTTTATAATAGCATGATTTACTGGTCCACCTTGTCCGTTGAAGCTTATTGATTGTCTTTGGGTCCATTGCTCTGTTTCAACCCAACCTATTTTTGGAGGGTTGGTTGTGGAGAAAAGTGAGAGGAGCTGCTATGAGCTTCTGATGGAATATCAATCATAAATTAATGGTAAAATATAAAGGGATCATGTCTGAGAAATCTAAGAAACCCTTACCTCGAACAATAAGTTGAGCAAAGTTGGAAACTCCAGATCCTCTCTCAGACTGAGTAACACAACGATATAAATCCTGATCTGTTTTTGTTACTTCCTGAAGTTTAAAGGTGGCAGCAAAACGTCTGTGATTTATATTTTTTGTTTGGGCCACTGGAATATCTTCTCCATTGCGTCTCTGAAAACAATAAAACTCAATGTTAAAAAGTCTGGATGATGTTGACATCACATTTCTGCTAAAATACTAAAAGAAAATACTAAAGTTAAAATACTAAAAGAAAAATGATACTGTAGCTAATTCCATTCATCAAAATATAGCTTCACAATGTTTGAAAAAATACTTCCTCAGCTTCTATTATGTTTGTTTATCTATGTTATTTTAAAATATGCCTTTTCTGAGTAAGAGTTATAAGCATTAAAAACCATATAAATAATCATATTTTAATCATTTTCAATTCCAGATTGCTATGACTGTCAACATAAATGAGGGAAAAGAGTAGTGGTTTGGGGGTGTGATAGTGGTGTTGCCCATAATCAGTTAACATACTTCTCCCCTGTTCAGAAGATGGAATTTCACAATTTCACAGAGGTTTTGTACACAATGTCGCCTAGTAAGACTGACACAATGCTTTAAGAATAGCAAAATTACTGTAGGAAAGAAAGTTGTGTTGCTGAAGAATGGACTTTAGTCTTGGAGCATTTGGTGAATAGCACAAACAGCCAGAATATCAAGGAATCTCCTCTGAAAGGCCAGAAAATACTGCTTGAAGTCATGGGTTTCTGAAACATCAATTCTGAACATTCAGCCCTTAATTGCTTCTCTACGTGGATCAGTGTTCTGGGCTTGATAGTTTTGAAGACTTCCAGTGTCATGCTTTGAGCATAATGGCATATGCCCTTCTTGATAGCATCCATGCTATCCCTATCCCCAAATTAAATGAAAATATTTCTATTGGTCAGTATTGAAGTTATTGTGACAATAAAACAAAAATCAAATCAGCTTAAGAAAATTAAATAGTTTATGTTTAGCGTGTCTCAAAAGATACCAGTGTTTTTTTTCTGAAATTTCAAAAGATTTGGGCATTAACATCAAATCTTTTGGGCTATAATTATCAACATTGTATCTTTATATCTATCTGCTATATGAATGTAAACTGAGACAACACAGAAAATAAAAGTTTAAAAAAGAGTAAAAAGTGCAAATTAAAAAGAAGGAAAAAAGGAAAGAGTGATAATAACCTCAACAGAGGCCGCTTCTCATGAATTTTTAAAGGGTTGTTAAAATTTCATACTAGGACTATTAATTTCTGGTTCCATTCTTTGAAAGTCTCAAGCATTATAGTGTTAATCTGAGGCAAAATAAAACATAATTCCATTTTTCATTTTGCCTGGAATCTTTAGTGCCCTCCAATGTTCAATTTAAATCATAAGATCTCTAATATCTGTGATGATTTATAGCAAACAAAAAGGTTCTTGCTCCCACAGAAAGCTGTTTATTTTAATTAGCTAGTTCCAAAATCTTGATACTAAGAGTTTCAATATCCCAAATTTATCTGGTCCCTTGATTCACTTGTAGCTTTCTTGGTTCAAAAATTCATTTAGCTTTTTGGCATTTATTTCAAACTTTTTAAATTCTTTTCTTTTTTTTAATAAAGTTTTATTTGGGTTTTCACACATACAAAACACAAGTAAAACATCTTTTTTGAAAATAGCATCTTTTTTGAAAATAGCATGGTCCCAGGTTGAACTTCTTTATACAGACCCACAGCTCAATTTCATGCTTTTTGTGTTCTATTCCATATCTTATACTATTCTACTTCTAATTCGCTCTTCTGCATTTCCCTCTTTTGTTGCTTTCTGATTTTATATTTATTTTTCACTCAATTTTTTTTTGGGGGGGGGTTGTTTTTCCCAATCTTAAACTTTCCATTCTCTTTCACTCCTTTCCTTTTTTCCCCTGATCTAAGATTACTTGTTCATTAAAAATGGCTTCTTCTTTATCACAATCTTCTTGTTCTGCAGGCATTTCTTGTTGTTTCTCATAATTCCAAATCTCCATTTCTAAAACTGAAATACGAAG
>BHFT01050239.1:0-10562 GCA_004320025.1 Laticauda laticaudata | reverse complement strand
CCCCCCCCCCCTCCCGACTCTAATCTTCCCATTGCAAGAAGTGGGATGCTCCTGGTTCGGCCCGGTTCTGCTGAGCCGGTAGTTCCGAAGATCAGCTGAGACTGAACTGGTTCGCTCCGACGATCTGCTGTTGGGCCCACCTGCCTGCCCGGACTCCCATACTGACCTTTATTTCTTGCTTTTGAAGCGCAGCTGCTTTGTGCGGCACAGATTGCTGCGCATCAGCTGAAGATACAGGGAGAGTGCAGGAGGTGAGTGGGAAAGTCTCTGCACACGCGCAAAGTGCATGTTTGGCATGTGTGCAAAGAGCATGCATGCACAAAGTGTGCCCACTAAGCCACACCCACTGAACCGGTGGTAAATCACTTTGAAACCTGCCACTGTCCCACTGGCTTGGAACTTCTGGGAGCTGAAGTTACTTCTTAGTTGTCAAAGTTTGAAATAAACATTGCTTAATGTGTGGGAGAATAATACCAAGCCACCTAGATAGGCATAGTTACACCGGTTTAACTTAAAGATGAAATCAAGAAGAAAGAAAGGGCTGGATTCAACATACCATTCTATAGATGTGGGAACTTCTGCTTCTCAAGGAGTCTATCATAGTCAACACTTTTTGAAGTGTGTCTTAAAGCCATCTTTTATATGAATCAGCAAGAGGAGGAAAAGAGGCAAGAAACAGGATCAATGGAAAAAGGTGTTTCCTTTTGGTCCCACAACCTAAACATTTAAGAGGTCTTAGGATGATCCTTCAAGTTATGGAAGATAACCAGTTTTCTTCGTTTAAGCAAGTACAGAGCTGAGATGTGTAAATCATGTTCCTCATTCCCTTACTTCCTAGGTGTGTTCACATTGGCACTAACTGATCATTGTTAGAGGAACAGCTGTGTCTTAGGAGGGGTCATGGAGTATGTCCCACTAGTTCATTATCAGGTACAATCTCCAATCAAGATAACATGGTTTGATAGCAGTAAGAAGCAAGAAGTTATATCAATTCGGCAAAAGACTTGAGTTATTTTAAAAATTTCTAATCTATAAAGATCCCTAATGCCCTAACCAAAACCATTTTCTCATCTTCCTGGGATGAAGGCTGTGATTCTCTCTGCGATGCCAAAATGTATGTTGCTATTGGCAAGGGACAACTGGAGGATTTATTACTCTTGAATTTGCAGAGCTGGGAAAACCTCTATATTGTCTTTCACTTAATGTTAGGTGTTTAATGCAGGCCTGTCAAACCTGCTATGGGTCACATGCGGTCCTGGACAGCTAGTAATGCAGCTCCACAAGGTAAACTTTTCACACACACATCCATCTATCTATCTATCTATCTATCTATCTATCTATCTATCTATCTATCTATCTATCTATCTATCTATCTATCTATCTATCATCATCACACACACACATATGTATATCATATAAAATATGTTTTATATACATCCACACCCAAACTATATTATATATTTTATATGTGGCCCACACCAATTCCTCTTCACTCAAATGGAGCCCAGGCAAGCCAAAAGATAGGACATACCTGGTTTGGAGATTGACCTAAAACACTTTAAGACTCCTGGTTGAAATACCCACTTAATTAACTCTTGATTTTTACAGCTTTGATCTGATTGCAAAAACAAACAAACATTTGTTTCATTTTGGTTGGTCTGAATAAAGGTATGCAACATTCACGGATTCTGGATTTTGCTTTTTCACCAAATCCAGTGTCAACGACGAGCTTTCTTTTGGGATTCTGTAAGAAAACAAGCAAGCTCAGAGAGCACCAAGGACCTCTCATGTCAACCCTGAGCTACAAATATTCTCCTTTATTGGTACAAGTCCTAGGGTTTATCTCCCATGGTTTAGCTTTGTAAAGTTGCCGCAAACTGTGGAATCCAGTACCCAGTCTTGTGACCTGCTCAGAGGACTGGTCAAACCAGAATCTTGAGAGTAACACCTCCCATTATGCAAGAATGATGGAATGTGCAGTTAAGTAAATTATTACTTCATAAAGCTGATGGGAATGTGTCATGGCTTTCAAAGATTTGTTGACTTTCTGATGAGCAATTATTGAAAGACTTACAACACCTTCACAGAAAATGACAATTATAGTGTATTTTTATTTTATCAGGGTAGTAAAGTATCTCAATAATATTTATTGAAGAAGGACATTGAGAATAGAAATTCTCATAAGGGCTAAGCTTGATCAAGGGAAAGATGTCCATATTTTCCAAAATGTATTATTTCAGCAATATTTTTGGAGAGAGAAAATGGAGGGGCAGTCTGTGGGAGCAATATAAGTGAAGTACTGGTGTTTCACCATTCTTGCCGCCATGAAGTAGGCCTTAAAAGCGGCCATGTTTAGTCAAGTTTGTCCTTTGCTGAGTGCTAGCAACAATCTGGTGGTCTCTTCACCTATTTCATGTTTAATTCCTCTGTAAATTATGGGAAATGCTAAGATCCTGAAAGGAGAGAGGTGGCAAGGCCTCCCCCTGATTCCAAGTGGTAACAAAAGCTTCAGATGAATCATTTTAGAAGACCAACAGGGACAATCTCCAGTGCCCTCTAAAATCACTTTGGGTCCCATCAGTCAACAGGGGCAGACCAATTTTTTGGGAAAAACAGTTAAATTAAAAATTAGAAGTTCCTAAAGCTCCCCCTTGTTTTCATTGACAGTTGTTTGCCCATGGAAATCTATTTTTTTTTAAAAAAGCAATGTACATGTTGCAAATGTGGCATCAGTAAAAAGCTAGATGTGTGACAGGGATCATCCCTAGATAGACACAAGCAATATTTCAATTATGAAACATATAGTTAGCATTTCCACCCACACTGACATTTCTTCCATTGTAGTTATATATGCTAATATTATGGATACATTTCATTTGCCATCTTGATTTAAAATGAATAAATACATGCTGGCATATGTAATTTTGTATTATTGCTGAATCACGGAACCATCTTAAACTACAAAGATAAATGGATTTTGTTTCTGCTGCCCTTGTGCTGAACAGATTTATTTAGAAATAAATTTGCTATTTTATTGAAGAAAGAGATAATTTTAAAGTGAAATTAAAGACATGAATATCTATACCCATGTACCTGCGCAGAACGCCATTTGGACTAGAGAAAGCTTGGCTTTTCAGACTGATTGGAAATCACTACCCTATTTTACACTGAGGAATAATAAATTACACTTTTTATTTATTTCACAATTTATTTGGTGGCTTCCAAAATTTTTGAATTTAAAATACAGAAAAAACTCCTACTGAGATAAAGAGCCAAGGATGGCATTAAAAGATTTGCATTCCAAAATGATAACCACAAGATGGCCACAAATAGTATCAATTTTTTTACAAATATTTCAAACACTATAATTGAATCCTATATTTATTCCAAGTGGGATGTCCTGAATTTTAAAAAAGGTTGGGGAATCTCAGATGTATCTTCATACTCTGCAAAGCAGAATTTTGCATGAAATCCCACATTACATTATATAATCTGCTAGCTATATGGTAGCCCTCGACTTATGATCACAACTGAGCCCAGAATTTATGTTGCTAAGTGAGAAAGTTGCTAAGTGAGTTTTGTCTCATTTTACAATTTTTCTTGCCACATTTGTTAACTGAATCACTACAGTTGTTACATTAGTAGCAATAGTTGTAGAAAATTAGCACCCACCCCTCTCCTAGAAGAATGAAATATTCTGAGAAATATTAAAGAGGCAGAATATATATTTTCCTGTATGAGAAATGGAGAAACGTGCTCTTGGAAAGCAGCCTCTACCTTCCTTAATAGCCCTCAGAGATAGCTACCTCTATTCATAAGCAAATACTCTCACCCAAGATCCAACAAAGGTAGGATTAGCTCTCAGCCACAATAAGAATTGTCCAACGCTCCTTCATTGCTTCACCCTTAGAAACTTCAACCAAACTTTAACCAAGCTCAGACAAACTCCAAGGATTTGTACATGGCCCCATGGGAGTTTGACAACAACCAATAGAATACATGTTCTTGCAAAGGAACAGGAAGCTCAAGTGCAAAGCCCAAAAGAAGATATAAACCCCCCACTCTCAACTCCATGTGCCTAGAATCCATATGGTTCTGCTTCATAATTGAACCATCTTTCCAATCAGCCTCTATTTTTCCAGTGTTTTTCTCCCAACTTGGAATTGAAACAGATGGATATTTCTTCCAACAAAGCAATAGCACTTAGACTTATATATCACTTCATCCTGCTTTACAGCCCTCTCTAAGTGGTTTACAGAGTCAGTCTTTTGTCCCCAACAAACAGGGTCCCCATTTTACTGACCTCAGAAGGACAGAAGGCTGAGTCAACCTTGAGCCCGTGAGACCCAAACTGCCAAACTGCTGCCAACTGCTGGCAGCCAGTGATCAACAGAAGTAGCCGGCAGTACTGCATTCTAACTACTGCACCATCAGGGCTCAATATACATCTTTCTTTCTTTCCTTTCCTCTTTCTTTCTTTCTTTCTTTCTTTCTTTCTTTCTTTCTTTCTTTCTTTCTTTCTTCCTTCCTTCCTTCCTTCCTTCCTTCCTTCCTTCCTTCCTTCCTTCCTTCTTCTATCTATGTCCCTCTTGGCTTCTAGATGCTCACTAAGAAAGAATTTTTCAAAATGACTATCAGAGCATTAGAATTTCATACATTATGATTAACACACACTGATAATCTGGCAAACACTAAATGTCTCTGCTGAGCTACCAGCTGACCATCTTGTGTTTCCTAAACTGTAAAGCATCATACTTGTGCTGTCCAGACAGTTTAGAATTAATGGGATTTGGGATAGTTAGTTAGGATTGAGAGCTGTTCCCTGAGGGAATGCATCATGGTAAATGTAGTTAAGGTATCCTGGGAAATGTAGCCCATGTTATGTTATAATTCTGACTGGTCACTAAATTGACCCTTGTTGGGTTGGGGGAGGCTCCCTTACTCTTGTCTGAAGTCATTACCACGCGGCTGCTTCAATCATCATGGGATTGAGACCTTATTATCTTCCTACAACACAATTCAGATATGCTAAGGACTGGACATTAAGAAGAACCTCGTTATAAATGTGAGTTGACAGGATGCCTGATGAACCAATTAAAAAGATTTTGTATGGATGCTTTGTGGAATTTATCTATCTGCTTTTGCACAGTATTTGTACAGGACAGGCAGAATAATGCTGTCACTACTTGAAATTGTACAATGCAATTTGGTCAGGGAATTGCACAGCAACTGTCCGAATGAAGTCAGAGACACCGACTTCAAACTTGTAGTTTTTGTATAAATAAATGCATTTAACGTTTATATTCACAGCAGATGAGATAGCCAGGGACCTCATGAGGTAAATCAAATGACTCATGGGAAAAAAAGGCGGGGAAAAAGGGAAATGCCCCCTTTCTACCCACAGCAGCCAATCACAGCGCAGATTGCCTCTCGCATGAGCCAGTCCATCATACAACTGCAATGTTCTGGCCCATTGCAGGCTTTCCTGTTCCAGCTGCTAAATTTAATATCCTAATATATTTCTTTTCCCACTCTTCCAACCCTGCTATGTGCACCTGATTCTATGTGCATCTGATGAAATAGCAATAGCACTATAACATCACAGTGCTTTACAGCCCTCTCTTTTACAGAGTCAGCCTATTGCTCCCAACTATCTGAGTCCTCATTTTACCCACCTCAGAAGAATGGAAGGCTGAGTCAACTTTGAACCTGGTGGGATTCGAACTGCCAAACTGCAGTCAGCATAAGTATCCTGCAGTACTGCACTGTAACCACTGCACCGCCTCAGCAGTTTGCAATGTCAGCAGATTGCTAACAATCTGGGTCCTCATTTTACCGACCTCGGAAGGATGGAAGGCTGAGTCAACCTTGAGCTGGTCAGGATCAAACACCATATTGAGTGAATATGGCTTCCCCATTGACTTTGCTTGTGAGAAGGTCGCAAAAGACAATCACCCGACTCCGGAACTCTGCAACTGTCATAAATATGAACTAGTCGTCAAGCCTCTGAATGTAAATCACGTGACGATAGGGATGTTGCAATGGTCATAAGTTTGAAAAAATCATCAGAAGTCACTTTTTAAACTGCCACTGTAACTTCGAAACAGTCACCATATGAACTGTTGTAAGGTTCGAGGGCTACCTGCACTCTTGTTGAGTGATGACTTCACTTTTAGCTGCCTTCAACTGCTATGTGCTCTGTGGTTTCTCACACTTACCTTTTTCACTTTCACCTTTAGTCACACCTGCCTACTTCTGCTTGCTCACCTACCTGCCTTTTACGAGTCTTCAAATGTTACTTTTTACAACTTAATAAGATATGGTGCCTTTACCTGGGCAGGTATCCTATCGAAATGAAATGTGAAATTCCTTCTTTCTTTTCCTGCTCCTTCTTCATCCAATGCAGGTAGTTCTTGACTTACAACCATTCCATTTAGTGACCGTTCAGAGTTACAGCAGCACTGAAAAATCCAACAGTTTTTCAGCGTTACCACCTTTGTAGCCTCCCTATGATCATGTGATCAAAATTCAGATGCTTGGCAATTGCTTCATACTTATGACCACAGCCTATGTCCCGAGGTCATTTTGCAATGATCCCCTTTTGCAACCTTAGGACAAGCAAAGTCAGTGGGGAAGCCCAATTCACTTAACCCCCGGGAGTTTCTAACTTAGCAACCATCAGTGAATTCACTTAACAACGGTTGGCAAGAAAAGGTCACAAAACGGGGCAAAGCCGCTCTTGACAAACGCCTCACAGGAATAATTTTGGGGTTCAATTTGGGGTCGTTAAGCCGAGGACTGGCTACCTATACATATTTCGTGAGCCTCGGCGCACACTTGTTGCAAAACCAGGAAACATGTCATTATTCTGTAGTTATTGACACTTTTTCCTTACTCGCTTAGCCGCCTTTCGGCTCCGCAGGTCTAAGGCGAAAAGGGGGGTGGGGGAAAAGAGAGAAAGAGGCGGGGCTAGTGCCTCATCCGAGGGGGCGTGGCCCAGCAGAACACCAGAAGCGAGAGGTTGCTTATAGCAGAAGCAGGCGCGCGCGCGTGTGTACGTGCGCGCGCAGCCAACCGTCTATTGGCGCTCGCGCTCGCTCCGGNTTTTTTTTTTTTTTTTCTCCTTTTTTCCCCTCTCAGAGGAGGGAGGAGGGCGTGTAGGAGGCCGGCGGAGACGGTCTACCCGGGGAAGTGTCGTCGTCCCTCCCTAACCTCCAAATTAGGGGCAGGCGAAGGGAGGAAAGTGAGGGGCTTTGACTGTCCCGCCTTTCTGAGAGGCCCTTTGGAGGGGCGCCTCTTGTGGAAAGAAAGCATGGGGAGGAAGGGCGGGGGCGGGTGGATGGACGCTCGCGTTTCGTAGCTGTGGGGGTTTTATGAAGTGAGGGGGAGAAGAAGGTAGGTGAACTTTACCTTAGGGGTGTGCGAGTGAGGTGGTGGGGGGAAAGTCCGGGTGCATGAGGAGTCCCGCCTGCTTTGGAGGAGCTGCTCAGAGGGTCAGTTTTCTCGGAGATCCCCCCGCCCAAAACTACTCCTGAAGTGAAAAAAGCCACCTCTTCATTTTCCCATCCTAATTTTCGGGGAAAAAAGGAAAAAAACAAAAAAGATCGGAAGCTTTGATTGGTTTCGGTATTCCTTCAGCCAGGACTGGGGTGGTTCTGTGCAATAAAAAGAACTCTGTGTGGAAGGAAGGCTGTTTGAATGGGAAAGGAAGGTTACATGGATACATATTACAAAAAAAAAAAAAAGATTTTTTTTTCCTGAGCTTTACCTGTGGGAAGCAGCTAGCCTCCCCCTTTTCCCCGTGAAGGGATTAGGCAACAACAACAACAAAAGCACTCTTGGGGATCATTAAATGAAGGAGGTTTTTTTTTTGCTCCTCCGATTTGAGGGACCCTCCTACTTGGACGTGAAAAAGCGGGAGAGGAGACAGACCTTCAGGACGCCTTCCAAAATGCTGCCTCTTAAGGCTTAGTCTGCAAAAAAAAGAAAGAAAGAAAGAAAGACTCCCAGGCTGGCCGTGTTCTTTTGCAGCAAAGAAGTGATTTCAGGTGCTCTTTTTGGGAGGAAATAGAGTTTTCCCCCTTCATTGCCGACAAGTTCTTTCCTATGTAGCATCCGGGATATAAAATGGACTAGAGGCCTAACCTTTGGAATAAAATCTGACATAGAAGGGGGTTGACACCCTGCCCATCTTAGGATTGCTTCCTTGTGCCCTGGCTGCTGTTTTCATGTCTTCCGAGATGTCGGAGCTTAGGCGGCGGGGAGCTGGTGGAGAAGCTGGTGGAGACCATGAAAGAGAAAGTGCGGGTGACAAGGTAAGTCTGAATGAGCCTCCTGTGTCTTCTTCCTGACTCCAGGTATGCAGCCAAAAGAGCATGTTGTGGTTTCTCATCTTGGCTTCACAGCCTTTCTTCCTTGACATGTAATGTGGCTTCCCTTCATTTTTGAAGGAGGAAGGACTCATGCATGTTTCTTCACCATTTCCTCTTTTACAGCGTCACTTTTCAAGATATGCTTGAGTAATGCATTTAGGGATGGTGTTTATTTCCACGTCTTCCCTCTTAGGAAGTTCTCCCCCCCCCAACCGACCTTCTGCATGTGATGAAATGTATCAAAGTTGAATGTTGGATCATATCTGAGTCGCTATTTTTCATTTCCTTTGTTATCACTCTACTATAAAATGGGAACCGAGTAAGCTTATAAATGTGGCAGTTCTGCTTTTCCCACTTCTGCGGTAAGAGGCCATTTCCTCTCTACCTGCAGTCTGTGTTCTATGTAGGAGGCTGCTCATATAGGCTGCTCATATCCCCAGTATTCAAGGTATTTTCTGGCTAATAGGATGTAAACAGCTTATTAATTTATGGACTTTGTGTAACCGAAAGAAGTAAAAATGTAGAGATTGCATTTTCTGCCCTTTATAAGTATACACATATTCAGCACAGTTCAAAGTCTAACATGACTGGAAACACAGCATTTCAGCAGCCTTAAAGTGATGAGAACCTTTTCCGTTGAATTTTGTGACTATTTGAAAGGATGAATTGTAATCGCTATGTAACAATTTTTGTTCTGGGTTTCTAAGTATTATAATAAAGCAGCTTATGTCTAAAGCCTATGCAAAAACGGCTGTATTCATCACAAACTTTGATTTTGTGACCACAGCCCACAAAAATTTCATATTTACAGTACAGGCAGTCTTTTTATCTTTCTAATCAGTTAGAGAAGAACAATATATATTTGGATGACAAATACACAAAGACAGTCAAAACTACTCACAAGGGTTCAGAAATGAGTAGATTTTCTAGATTTGCGGATATACTGCAAATCACTTTCTCATAGAGGCCTCCAAGCATAGTCCCCCCATTATGTTTTCATTATATTGTCCTTGGTAATGACATTCAAAGTCCAGTATATCTCGATGAAAGCATTCACCTTACTCCTCTGAGTAAGCACCCGTGTTCTTGAATTTGTCATTTGTCAAGATAAGCATCAAGGATATGAATTTTGAAGGACATTCTGTATCCCATTTTGGCATAATACTTTATGAGAGTCTGAACCAGCTGCTCATAGTTTTAAGCCTTGTGATTACCCAGAAAACCATGAACCATTACAGTGGAACAATTCCAAGCCTCTTTCTCTATCCTGTTCAGTTTCTTGGCAAATTTGTCACACTCTGTTATCTTCTTTATCTGTGGTCCAAAGAAGATACCAGTTTTAACTTTTGCCTTTGACAGCTGTGGAAGGAGATCTTGAAGGTACTTGAAAGCTTCTGACTCCTTGTCTAGAGCTGTGACAAATTGTTTGATGAAGCCTAACTTGATGTACAGTGGTGGCATCCGCATCTTCCGAGGTTCGACCAGTGGCTCCCACTTTATGTTGTTGTTTTCTATGGAGAACTCAGTCTGCTGTGGCCAGTCCCTTCTGTGATACTACACCTTAGTGTCCCAGCTGATCCAGAAGCAAAGAAAACAAGAAAAGTTTGTGAAAGTTGCCTTGGAGACCCATCAGGAATGACACTATTTTGAAATCTCCAATGATCTCCCAGCCATAATGGTCATACTTCAAGGCAGTCACCAACAACTTGACACTGGTGTGATCCTTCTTGAGATGCACAGAGTGAGCCATAGGGAGAGATGGGTTCTTTTTCTCATTATGAAGCAACAAGGTGTTGAGGCTCCTGGATAAATATGGTGGCATTCACTTGGGTTGGAGGTGATTCCTGTAGCCTCAAATAGACTGGCCACATTGTTTCAGAAGTACAGCCCATCTTGCTGACTGAAGGAATTGGAAAAACACTTTTTCTCATCTGTGACTTGAACACTTTCATGCAACAAGTTCCACTCTTTGAGCCTAAATGTCAGAAACTAAGCATGGGACTTGGTAAGATCAAGGTCTCTGATCAGATCTTTGAGGTCTTTCTGGTTGGGGAACTATGGCTTTCTCTCCTTGTCCACATCTATGAAATTGTAATTGTATCTGTATCTGCAAAAGCCCATGTCACACCGCCCAACGGATGCAAAAAGGACACAGCGGACGAGCAAAATGTTCCATCTGTTGTTATCTGC
>BHFT01050238.1:14280-48000 GCA_004320025.1 Laticauda laticaudata | reverse complement strand
TATGAAAAACAGACGCAGTGAGTACAGAACGGAAGCATCGCGTTAACCAACGGATGGCAAGTGTTTCCGTTTTACATCCTCTTCCCATCCATTGGTGCTGTCTGACATGGGCTTTAACTAAGCAACTGAGCATAGTTAAGCCTTTGAATTGTTTCATCTATGGTTGCAAGTAAAATGCAAACACTTCGGATTTATAAGAGTTATGTACCTCTACAATAATACCTCTGTTAATATTATTTTGTACATTATCACTAGGGAGTGGAAAGCTTTGTTGCCATGTCACCACTATTGTCCCATAATTAAATCTAACATAAATGGTTTGGCACCTTTTTATTACATTCTGTTTTAGTGGTCTATTGTCTGGGTTATGACATAAATGTTTTAGATAAATTTTAAATTGCTGCCATAACAGAATTATAACTCTGAAGGGCTGGTCTACTATTCTTCCTGATGTGTGAAGTTTTATTGTACAGATTTATTATTTAAATGGATGAGAAATCAGATCTCCCCTAGTTCAACTATTCAGCTATTGCTGCTGTCTTAAGTCTCTTGGACTTACATTCTGAAAATGTAATCTAATATATATCACAAGTACCGGTATATCTTTAGTCAAGTTGTCAGATCAGTGTGGTTTATGGTGAAATTCTGACAACAAGCTCCCAAAGTGTCATTGAGTTTCTGAAATAGACCTGTAGGTGCAAATGATCATGGGTTGCATGATCATCATCATCATTCTAGCCATTGCCTATCCACTGCAGGAAGAAGACCTCTTCTGCATGTTTCTAACCAGTACGGTCCTTTTGCCAATTGGGCCCGTAATACTTGCTGATGTCATTGATCCATCTTATTTTAGGTCTCTTTCATGGACATTTTTTATCAAGTGAGATCCATTCTATGACTGCCTTAGTCCAACTGCCATAGGTGCTTCTTGCTATGTGACCAGCCCGTTTCTATTTCAATTCTTTTATTCTCTTGATGATATTGCATATTTTGGTTTGTTTTCTAATCCATGCACTGGTGTTTCTATTTTGGTTTGTAATGCTGAGCATGTATCTTTCCATAGCTCATCGCTTAGCTTTTGTATTGATTGTGAGGTTAGTGTTCGTTCATGTTTCACTGGCATATGTTAGAGCAGGTAGCCCACCCTGAGCGAAAACTTTCTGAATGCATGATCATCACAATTGTATTATTTTACAAAGCATGTAAAACTATAGGAAGGATTATACAGAGCTTTGCTATGTTTATTTTAAAATCAGTTCCATGAATGAATTTTCATAAAACAACCTGGTCTAGATAAATAAACTATGTTTTATTTGATTTTATTTGTAAGAGCCTTTTACATTTCTTCTTCCTGTTTTACCACCTTTTAAAAGAGGCTTTCAAACATTTTGAATGACTTTTTAGTTTTAATTGTGTTGATTTGTGGAGTGAAGATGTTTGAGATGTTAGGATACTTCCGTTTGAGATTATATATATATATATATACTTATAATATATAATATGATATATATATATATATGATATATATATATATATATATATATATAACTCACTCATGGAATCTCCTGGTTATTCTGGCGTTTTCTCTCCAGCGTAGAATTGGGAAGTATCTAAGGCAACGTTTCGATGAAGTCTCATTCATCATCTTCAGGCTTGATTTCTTCAGTCTGTGCTTCTCAGAGTAATGTGAACGCTTGCAGCTGCTTCTTCCTTTTAAAACTGCTAGTGGGGGTGTTGACTTGCATTGGGTGGGGGTTTGGCGTGTTCTGATTGGTAGGGGGTTGGCTGTGTTCTGATTGGCTGGGGGTGTGTTCTGCTTTTTAGGTGGGAGGGCCTGGCTGCTGCTCAGGTTAGTCTTTAGTTGCCTGGGGGATTTGAAGCCTGGTGAGCTGTGATCTTGTTGTGTGGCTTCGTGTTCGTGTCGTGCCACATCTTCATTCGGTGGGGCTGTCACTAGTTTGCTTCTTGTAATGGGTCAGAGCTCTGGGGTTTGAAGCGGGTAGTTGGTGGCGAGCTGCACGTAATGGCTTCTGGTTCGGTGGAGTGTCGTGGCGGGGCCATCTTGGCTGTGTGGCGGTGTGAGTCTTTTTCTCATTGGAAGTGTGGTGGTAGCATCTTGTGTGGCACTTGTGGGTGTGGGTCTGGTGTCATTCTCATGTTAAGGTACTCGTTTATTAATGAGGGCAGGTTATTCAAATGGTTGGTAGGGCGGGAGGTATCATTCGTTTATTCATGTTGTGTGGCCGTTTTTCTATCTCTATGGCTTCTCTGATTATTCTGTTGTTTGAAGTGTTCGGTTTTGGCGATGGTTTCTGGTATTTTTAAAGTCATTTCATGTCCTCGTGGCTTTGAGGTGTTTGGACGCAGGGAAGAGTCAGTTCCCTTCTTTCTGATTGGAGTTTATTGTGTTCTTCAATGCGTGCACTAATTCTTCTGTTAAGTTTGTTCCTATGGTATGTAGTGGGGGCAGGCAGTGCAAGGGATTTCGTATACCCACCTTGGTTTTCTAACTCCGATTTTGTCTTTTGGGTTCTGCTCACGCGCATAGGATGGGCTATTTTTTCTGTTTGTGCAGAATGCTGGTTGTATGTTTGTGTTTTTGGAGGATTTACTACGATTATTGTCTGTAGTGCTTTATATATGGGGAGGCAGGGCTTTTTGAAGGACCGCTTCTACTTGTTCTCTGTCTTGGCTGTTTGGTTGGGGTTTCTTTTTGGATAAGGTGGGTTAACACCCACTCTAATCAGACCCAAAGAAGAGGAGAACGGACACGAACAAGAAGCCATAGCTGCAGCTGCACACTAACTACCGCTGCAAACCCACTGACCCATACAAGAAGCAAACTGACACCCACCGCATGAAGAATGTGCTAGTCAACGCGACCTAACGCAGACAGATAGCCAAAACCAATCACAGATCACAGCTACAATCCGAGCTATCAAATCCCCATGAACTAAGACTAACCTGAGCACAGCCAGGCACATCCACCTAAGAGAATACACACCCCCATCGACCACAAATCAGAACACAGCCAACCTCCCCTACCAATCAGAAACAGCCAAACCCCCACCAAGTCAAGTCACACCCCACTAGCAGTTAAAAGGCAAGATAGGCAGCTGGCAAGCTCACATTACTCTGGAGAAGCACAGAGCTGAAGAAACAAGCCTGAATAAGATGATGAATGAGACTTCATCGAAACGTGCTAGAATACTTCCATTCTACGCGGGAGAAAACCCAGAATAACAGAAGATTGCCACATACAAATACTCGCGAAAACTCAGAAAAACAAATATTGCACCGCCTACGGGGAGAAACCCACCATCTGACCAGGACTTATGAAAACTTAGGAAGTCTCAGAAGAGGCTTATGCCATTTTATGTTGATCGCGTGACGCTCCTGACGAAACATGCCCCCGGCTCCAAATTAACTCCCACTAGAGCTCATTTGAAGATTCCACACCACACAGAGTCTCCAACGCATCTAAGTAAGAAAGAATTGGCCGCTTAATTAGAAAATGGAAGCTGTGACACAAAAATGCATTCTCCTAGACCAAATCCAACAAAGAAATCTTCTCACACTTCACGCTTCAGACTAAGCAACAAGATTCAACCCTTACTTTGGATCAAATTCCAAACAACTTGCCTTGTCTGGAGAAGCTTGAAAACACAGACCACCTTCAAGACAGGACACACCATACAGAACAACATGCAAGAAAACTACAGCAACACCAGACACCAACAAACTCCTCCCCCCTCATACGCCACTCACAGCACAATGAAACAAACAGTGCACAACATCTCAGACAAGAGTCCTCACTGAATCAGCCGAAAACCAAATGTCCTTCTCAAAAGGTTCAACTTTGCTGTTGCTCACCAAACACATCCCCACAGAAACCATCATATCGGAGTTTGAAACCAGCCTGACCAAAACCAACGCCTGATGATGCTAAAGAATTCAGACTCGAAATCACCAACATCCTCTGCACTACAAACCACGCCAAAAGCAACTTATCCAAAGAAGAACAAACTGCACTACTTAACCTGAAAGGAAGACGCACCAGCATAATAATCCCTACCGAGAGACAGAGGCAATGCAACAGTGGTTTATGAATAATCTGACTTACCAAACCAAGTTAACCACTACTCCAAGACCCCACATACAAAACCCCTAAACACTGACGCCCACCACCTACCTAGAAAAAAACCCACCAGATCACACACTACATAAGCCTCCCCCATCAGCGAAGATCAAGTGCACGCAAAGAAGTGGCATACACCAGAGAAAATCATCAGTAATGCCCTAAAGCTGCTATGGTCTCCCCAAGATACACAAAAGAAGGAACCCCACTACGACCAATAGTCAGCTCCATAGGCCTCACCTCTACAAAACTTAGCCAAAATTTCTCGCCAAACAATTTAACAGGACCTATTGCAGAATCCATCAACTCACAGTAAGGACTCGAATTCAGTTATTGAGATCATAAAGAAACAAAACTTACACCCAGCGACCTACTAGTGAGCTTCGATGTCATATCCCTCTTCACCCAAGTGCCTATAAAAGAAGCCTTGACCAGCCATCCAAAACAAAATACAAACCCCCCAAGTACATCCTAGATCTTACCAACCACTGCCTATCCAATACATACTTCACCTACAATGGTCAAAAATACAAACCAATAGAAGGTAGCAACACCATGGATCTCACCCTCTCACCTGTCTCGCAAACCTTGCTCATGGAAGCACTTTGAAACACAGCCTCTAGAAAAATATGATCACGAGAACCCAAAACTCTGGCTCAGATACGAGAATAGATGAACACCTTCAGTAATCTGGCCCACACGCGTGGAAAGAAAACTAAGAACAACCTTCCCTCACACACCAACAAGAGCCTACAACCCAAATAATACAATTCACTATGGAAACAGAAGCCAAAATCAAACTTCCCTTCCTAGATGGTCTTAGCTGCTACAAAAAATCCAAATGGCTCCTAGGACACAGCCATCTAACCAGAAGAAAACACAGAAAGCGCGCTATCATTACATGCACTCTCACACCACCACCCAAGCACAGATCAATTTCCGTAGGCCAAGAACTCATCTCCAGAGACAAAATGGCTTAGGCCGAATGAACAACACTTAAAAACCGAACTACACACTCTCATTCTAATGTACTTTACCAGCCAAATGGATTTCCGCAAAAAAAGAAGAATTGACCCACCTAATCCCAAAAAGAAACCCCGAACCAAAAGCCAAGACAGACGAATCAAGAGACATGCAAGCCCTCCTCCATATATGAAAAGGCACTACAGACAAAAATCAAGTAAGATCCTCCAAAAACACAACATTATAAACAGCATTTCTGCACAAACAGAAAAAATATCCACATCGCCTTAAGAGAGAAACCCAAAAGACAAAATCGAGTTAGAAACCAAGGAGTATACGAAATCCCTTGCACTGCTGCCCCACTACATACATAGGACAAAACTAACAGAAGGAATTAGTGCACGCATTGAAGAACACAAAAACTTCACATAGAAAAGAGACAGACTGACCTCTTCCCTGTCCAACCCTCAAAGCCACTAGGACATGAAAATTGACTTTAAAAATACAGAACCGATCGGCCAAAAACCGAAACACTTCAACAACAGAATAATCAGAGAAAGCCATTAGAGAATAGAAAAACGCCCACACACATGAATAAACGAGATGATACCCTCCCGGCTACCAAACCATTTGGAAACCTGCCCTCATTAATAAAACGAGTACCATAACACTGAGAATGACACCAGGAACCCAACACCCACAAGTGCCAACACAAGATGCTACCACCCACTTCCACGCAGAAAAAAGACTCACACACACACAGAAGAGGAGACACGACCACGAACCAGAAGCCATACTGCAAGCTGCATCCACTACCCGCTTCAAACCTCCACTGCGCCATACAAGAAGCAAACTGACACTCCACCATGAAAGATGTGGCACGACCACGAACACGAAGCCAAAGCAACAAAGATACAGCTTCACCAGCTCAAAATCCCACCAGCAACTAAGACTAACCTGAGCACAGCCGAGGCCCCCACCTAAGCAGAACACACCCCAGCCAATCAGAACACAGCCAACCCCCCTACCAATCAGAAACACACGCCAAACCCCCACCTCAATCAAGTCCAGCACCCCCACTAGCAGTTCAAAAGGAGAAGCAGACTGCAAGCTGCACATTTACTCTGAGAAGCCACAGAGCTGTTGAAGAAACAAGCCTGAGATGATGAATGAGGGGGGGGGGGGGACTTCATCGAAACGTTTGCCGTAGATACTCAATTCTACGCGGCGAGAAAACCGCGAATAACCAGGAGATCCACATACAAATACTCGCGAAAAACCTCAGAAAACAAATATATATATATATATAATATATATAATATAATAATATTATATTATATATATATATACTTATATATATATATATATATTATAAACATATATATACTATATTACTACCTACCTACCTACCTACCTACCTACCTACCTACCTACCTACCTACCTACCTACCTAACATACATATATATATATATATATATATATATATATATATATATATATATATATATATATGCTGTTCAGTTTTCTTCGGTATTATTCCCACATCGCATTGTAGTTGTGCTTTTAAAGTTGAAAACAACGTTTCGGCAGAAATGCTCATCTGCATCATCAAGGCTTCTGTATTGAGTTCGTCTGTGAGTCAGGCTATCACAGCCGTTGTCGTTTTTAAATTTGAGGCTAGCCTACTGTTGAGCCAGAATGGGTTTTTTTCTTCAATTACTGATTGGTTGGGAGTCCTTGTCTGTGTTTATGGGTCTTTGGAGTTTGCTTGGTTGTGTTTCTGGTTTCTTCTGTCTGTTTTTTGGTGGCTTTGATTGGCTGCAATATGTGTTCCTGTATCTGAGGCTTCAGTGCAGTTGGCTTTCGAGTAAAAGGATGGCTAATCATCCTATTAGGAAGCTCAAGTTTCATTGGGTGCCTGGTTGGGGTGTGTTTGAGCTGGAGTATCAGGGGGAGTCTGATTATAGGAAAGACAGACCCTCAAGACAAGACACACACACCAACAAACTCAGAAAACTAACAACAATGCCAGAAACAAACTCCTCCTCCCCCGTCACATCTACACATGAAACAAAATACAATGTGCAAAACCAATAATGTCTCAAGAACAAGATCCTCACTGAAGCCGAAACCAATTCCTTTCGGAAATGATTCAACTTGCTGTCACTCCCAAACACATCCCCACAGAAACCATTATATGTGGAGTTGAAATCAGCCTGAACCAAAACCAACCCTGATGATGTAACAGAATCAGACTCGAAATCACCAACATCCTCTGCACCAGCAAACCACCCAAAAGCAACTTATCCAAGAAGAACAACATGCACTACTGTAACTACCTGAACCAGAAGACCCAACATAAATAATCCTACCAGCAGACAAGGGCAACGCAACAGTGGTTATGAATTATCTGACTACCACAACCAAGTTAACCAACCTACTCCAAGACGCCCAAATACAAACCTCTAACACAGACCCCACTACCGTACCGAGAAAAAAAACACAGATCCAAATATAAAAGCTCCCCCATCAGCGAAGAAATCCAAGCAAATAATCATACCCAGAGAGAAATCATCCAGATGCCCTAAAGCTTTTATGTCTCCCCCAAGATACACAAAGAAGAAAGGATCCACTTAGACCAATAGTCAGCTTCCATAGGCTTCACCATGCTACAAACCTACAACTACAGCCTATGGAATCCATCCAACTCACATGTAAGAAACTCATTCCAGTTTCATCAAAGTCAATAAAGAATACAAAACTTACAAACCAGCGACCTACTAGTGGAGCTTCGATGTTCCATATCCCTCTTCACCCAAGTGCATAAAAAGAAGCCTTGACAGCCATCCCAAAACAAACACAACCCCCCAATGCATATCCTAGATCTTGACCGAACCAACTGCCTATCCGAATACATACTTCATCTCACAATGGACAAAAAATACAAACAAATAGAAGAGCACCCATGGGGATCACCAAGGAGCACCCAATGGAGTCAACCGCTCTCAACTGTCAATGCCGCAAACCTTTACATGGAACACTTTGAAACACAAGCTCCTAGAAAATATGATCACAAACCCAAACTCTCGCCTCAGATACGTAGCATGACACCTCAATAATTCTGGCCACACCGGAGAAAGAAAAACTGAACAACTTCCTCACACACCTCAAACAGCTCTATACTCAAAATACAATTATCTCATGGAAAGCAGAAGGACTAACAATCAACTTCCTTCCTGGATGACTTAGTATACAAAAAATCCAATGGCTCCCTAGGACACACCATCTGATATCAGAAGAAACACATACAAACAGCTATTCTACAGCACTCTCAAAAACCAGCCACCCAGCACAGCTCAATCCGTAGCCGAAACACTGCATCTCCAGAACAAATGCTTAGCTGACGAACAACACCTAAAAAGCGAACTGCATACTCTCACTAATGTTACTAACAGCAATGGATATCCCAAAGAAAGAAAATTACCCACCTAATCCAAAAACAAACCCTAACCAAAATCGCAAGATAGAGAACAAGAGAATGGCAAAGCCCTTCTCCCATATATAAAAAACGGCACTACAGACAAAATCAGGCAAGAAATCCCCCAAAAACAAAACATTTAAAACCTCTAAAAGACAAAATCAAGTTAGAAAACCAAGGAGTATAACGAAATCCGTTGGCAAACGCCACATACATCGGGCAAACAACAGAATGAAATTAGTGGCATGCATGAAGAACACAAGAACTCAATCAAAAAGAAAGAACCAACCTCTTTCCCTAAGTCCAAATGGTTCCATTCGTTCAAAGCCACAGGACATGAAGATTGACTTTAAAAATACTAGAACCTATCGCAAAACCGACACTTCAACAATAGAATACATCAGAGGAAAGCCATAGAGATAAGGAAAAACGG
This sequence comes from Laticauda laticaudata, assembly GCA_004320025.1. Classification (NCBI taxonomy): domain Eukaryota; kingdom Metazoa; phylum Chordata; class Lepidosauria; order Squamata; family Elapidae; genus Laticauda; species Laticauda laticaudata. Next base: position 38,987 of record BHFT01050238.1, on the reverse strand, counting down.
CCCACACCCAGCATGAATAAACAAGATGATACCTCCCGACCTGCCTATCATTGGAACCTGCCCTCATTAATAAAACGAGTACCTAACATGAAGAATGCACGCAAGACCCACACTCACGAGTGCACACAATGATGCTACAACCACACTTCCACGTAGAAAAAAGACTCACACCCAACACAGAAGATGAGACACAACACTGGACCAGAAGCCATACCGCAGCTGCAACCACTACCCTGCTTCCAAACCCCTCTGACCCATACAAGAAGCGAACTGACACCCACGCATGAAGATGTGGCAGACCAACAGAACGTGAAAGCGCAAACAAACAGGATCACAGCCTCACCAGCTCAAATCTCCCAGCACTGAAGACTACCTGGAGCACAAACAAGCCCCCACCTAAACAGAACACACCCCCCAGCCAACCAACCAACCCCCTACAATTAGACAACACAACCAACCATCATCGAGAACATACCCAGCCAATTCAGAACACAGCCAAGCACCCACCAATCAAGTCCGGCACCGCCACTAGCAGTTATAAAAGGAAGAAGCAGCTGCAAGCTCACATGGACTCCCCTGAAGAAGCACAGAGCCGAAGAAACAAGCTTGAAGATGAATGATGAGACTTCATCAAACGTTGCCTAGATACTCCCAATATTACGCGGGAGAAGAAACCCGAATAACCAAAGATATATTATCATCATACATACATACATATATATAAAACCAATGATAAATAAAATACTTATTCCATTGCCTAATTCAGCTCTCTCATTAATGTTAGTGATATTCTTTGACATCTTAAAATTCTTTTGAATAGGATATCATACTTCCAGAACAACTTATAATATTTCCATATTTTTCTTCATGTTTCTTTTCAATTCCTCTTTTCCACTTTTCAAAATTTTAAAAAAAACCCACAATTTTATAATAAATTAAAAAAAAATGTTTCCCGCTCCTTTCCTAATTTCATTCATTCTCTTTCTATTTCATTATTTATCAACATTCCATTACATTAACAATGAGTATTTATCTATCATGTTTGAATCACACGTTGTTTAATATTTTCAAAGTTCATTTCTTATTTCCAATATAAAATACTATCTTACGTACCTTTCAGAATCCCCCTTTCAATTAAGTTTTTTCACCCATTATCTACTGTGTCTTGGTATGTTTTTCCCTGTTTGCTCTATGTCCTGGTTTTGTTCTTTACATTTCTTTTCCTTTCCCTCTTCTCCCTCTTTCTTCTCCCCTTTCCTTTTTACCCCTTCTCCTCTCTAATTCCGATTCTCTCTCTTCTTAATCCTCTCTTCTGTTTCTTCCTAATGTATAATTATTTTAAACTATTCTTTTTTTGGGGTTGTTTTTTTGGATCTTAAATGTTTAATTCTCTTTCCCCCCTTTCCTTTCTCACATAGAAATACTTGGTCATTGAAGATGGCCCTTCTTGTCCTACAGGCATGTCCTTGTTGTTTCTCATAAAGTTCAGGAAATCCATTTCTAAAAATAAGATACAAGCCAAAAAAGCCTCTTCCTTGCTTGTGCATCTTCTTTTCTGTTTTTAAGTCCATTCTCAATTCTTTCCACAGAAGTGATACCATTTTAAAAAACTTTTAAAAACCGATCCGAATTGATTTAGTCATTTTAGATCCAATAGCGCAAAAAATCCAAAAATCATCAAAAGTAATCCAAATAATCCAAAGCTGTTTCTTCTTGCTTCTTTTTCGCACTTTCTCTTCCTAGAGTTCTCTTTCTTGTTATAAGTTTCATTCAAAATGTAGCTTTAGGAATCCTTGTTAAAGTTTTTCTGTTATTCCCTTTTTATTTCTTTCCAGGTGGTTTCCTCCCTTGTTCCAGATCCCACCCTTTTTTTTTTTTCCGTTCTCTTAAAAGTTTCTTCGAAGAATCCAAGAAATTTTATCATCCCTATTAACATTTTATTTGTCAGCTTACCTGTTACTGGTCAAGTGGATTTTTGCCGATTTCTTGCCTTAAATCTCTTAGTTGTACAATATAGGGAAGAAAAAGAAAAAAAACCCATATCCTTTCCCTTCCCTCTCTCATTCGCATGCTTCAAAGTCTTTCTTTGGGCAGCAATGTTGTTTTTTTATAATTCAAATTCTAGGGCACCTTGGTATTGTGCTTTTTCAATTCACCCGGTCAGCAAAAACTTTCTCTTCTTATCTTCTCCTGCACATTCTTTCGGTCGAGTTCTTCTTAGGTGGCCATTCTGACTACCGGCTGCAACCGCCTTTGGGAAAGGGAGTAATGGCCAGCTGGGGAGGAGAGATGTGGCTCTCCTCAACCCTGCTGGCAGCCTCCCCCCTCTTCACCACCTGTACGGGGTGGCTTAGCCCTGAAACCAGCCAGTTTGGGGCGCTCCAGCGGCAAGCACAGATCGAAACTGCGCACAATCGCAGATTTTGGTCTGTTGCCAAAGAAGCTCAAACCAAATCTCTCCTCACAACTGCATGTTAATGGGGTCAAGGATGTATATAAAAATCCCAGGTTCCAGAAAGCCTAGTTCTGTGAGCAGTAAAGATTTTATACTGAAACTGCTAGAGTCAGTCTCCAAATGATAAAATATCTCGCATTACATATCTCAGTTTAAATAGTTTGGAGATCTAACTGCATCCTGGCTTTCTTTTTTTGGTGGTGGTGGTGGGGGATGAAGCAGCTATGTTCGTGTGTACTTGCAGTTTTATTTGCTTGTTTTAATTAAAATTCTGGTATGTTTGTACTTAAGTTGTTCAATATTATGTTTCTGTCTTGCCTTTTGTGTTTTAGGATATAGATGAAGATGAAAAAGTTGGAGAACTGGACCTCAGAAATGATTTAGAAGCTCCTGAAGTTGTCCCAGCAACAGACAGCACTCCAGAAATTTTTAAAAAGGCTCTTTCTGGCTTATCTTCCAGGTATGAGGGACAAATGCTCCTGGAGTGATATTAACTTAAAATTAATATTTGTCACAGACTATATAAAAATTTTGCTTTTGGTTTAGAAAGGTCTTTAGCAACCATTTAAATGGAAGTGGGCATGTTAACAAAGTTCAGATCACTCTTTTATGTACAAATATTGAGTCAGTTAAACATTTCTATTGCACTGGAGTTTGATTGTATACTTCACATATGTATCTTACTAACAGAACTTCCTGAATCATGTGGTTATTTCCTTAGAGTTAAGATCATTGAGTACAAGTAGACATATTTCTGATAGATATAAGTTATCAGGTGGAAGCTGAATTTATTTTTAAGAAATTCCAGTGTTCAAAACTTTCATTGTTCATAATGTTACTGATTAACTAAACATTTTCTTTGGTTATAAGAGTTTGTAAAACCAGCCTGTATATTTTCTTTTTTCAGATGGAAGAACTGGTGGATTCGTGGAATTTTAACTTTAGCAATGATTTCAGGTTTCTCCCTCATTATATACATGGGATCATTTATGCTGATGCTGCTTGTAAGTTTTATATCTCAACATTTCATATAATTCTAGTTGGAATTATAAAAGTCACAATCCTTTTTACAGCAAAATTTATCTGGCAGGGTAAAAAACCCAGAATAAAAATGAAACTACTACAAGATATGAAGAGCAGAGGAGGCTTTGGATTGCCAAACTGGGAATTATATTATCGTGCAGCAACATTAGTTTGGCTAAAAGTTTGGATTAATTTAAAGAATAAAAGAATATTAGCTATAGAAGGTCATGATCTTCAGAGCGGATGGCATGCCTTTCTTTAGGACACAGGACCCACTAAACAAAAATATTTCCACAGGTGAAGTTCCAGTCCTGCCTTAGCCATGACAACCAGGTGGATGACTTTGGTTAAAAAAAAGTTTTGCTTTTCCTGTAATTTAGTTCTCTATGCTACTTCAGGATAATTGGACATTGGGGCCAAGTTGGATGCATTAAAGGGACTTTCTTCTATTTTTGTGACTTGGTTATTTTTGTGTCACGCCCCAGGTCATCACACTCCATTTGTTGTGAAAGGTATACTTTTTCTAAAGTCAAGTGGTTACAGTATAAGCAAAGCTGTGGAATTAGAGATTCGTTGGATTCGTTCCACAGATTAGAGATTCGTTGATATACAATTGGATCAAGGACAAAAAGAAACACGATATAAAAATCCCAGTTTGTAAAATCCCATTTTACAATGGAAGCGACGATCCACCCAAATAATTTAGACCTGAACAAAATGTTAAAATATAAAGACTTATTGGATACAANCAAATAATTTAGACCTGAACAAAATGTTAAAATATAAAGACTTATTGGATACAAATGGAAATTTAAAAACAATACAGGAGCTCTAAGAACAAGGGCTATGAGTAGACTGGTGGGATTATCTCCAAATACAAAGTTGATATAAAAAGGATGTGAAGGAGTATGGAATATACTTGAAAACTCAACAATTAGACAAAATTTTATTAGGCCCAGATTAAAAAAAAATTACCAAAATTTACAAGTATCTCCTAGAAGTGGAATTAGGAGAAGAAGTAGTGAAAGGATGGATGATTGCATGGGGTCAGAATATTGGTCATAACATAAAGTTATCAGACTGGGAGACTGTGTGGAATAGAAATCATAAATTAACAAAATCAGCAACATACAAAGAAAATGCATATAAAATGTTCTATAGGTGGTACTTATTCCCTTCGAGATTAGCGAAAATGTATCCTAAAATGAGTTCTATATGTTGGAAATGTAAAAAAAAAACAAAGAGGGAACATGTTATCATATGTGGTGGTCCTGCCCAGAGGCTTGAAAATACTGGCTCAAAATCCAAAATTGGCTACAGGAGATCACCAATGAACAATTAAACCTAGAACCATAACTCTTCCTATTGGGGATGTTCAAAAAAAATATGTAAAGAGTACAAAATGCTAATTATTACACATATTGACTGCTGCCAGGATTGCCTTTTCCCAGTGTTGGAAACAGCCATATACACCTGTAGAGGAACTGGTTATACAGAAAGTTATGAATTGTGCTGAAATGGATAAACTAACGCTGAGTTTAAAAAAATAAGGAAGCTTCAATATTGTATAAGGTATGGGAACAATGGTATAGCTAGATAGATCGGAGACAAATTAAGGATAGGTAATTATTAAATACAGAATATAGATAGAATAAGAATATAATTATGCACAAATTAATATTTGTAAATATTACAAATGATTGTTATATGATAAGCACCACAAACAGCTGTTATTGAATGATATATTTTTTAATATTTTTAACATAATAAAAATTCAATAAAGTTTATTTTTTAAAAAAGTCACAATCCAAGGATTAATTGTAACAACAATGAAGATAGAGTAGAATAATGGAGTTGGAAGGGACTTTGGAGGTCTTCTAGTCCAACCCCCTGCTTATGCAGGAAATCCTACACTACTTCAGACAAATGGTTATCCAATCTCTTCTTAAAAACTTCCAGTGTTGGAACATTAACAACTTTTGGAGGCAAGTTGTTCCACTGATTAATTGTTCTAACTGTCAGGAAATTTCTCCTTAGTTCTAAGGAGACTGTGTGGAATACAGTGTGGAATTTCTACTTCTCTCCTTGATTAGTTTCCACCCTTTGCTTCTTGTCCTGCCCTCAGAACATCTATCCAGATGTTCATGTACACAGAGGTGCATTGCAATGTTACAATAAGCGAACAAGTTTTAGAATTCTTGTGTTTTTGTTAGAATAATATGCATCTCTAGTTATATGAGAAGAATGATAATTCAGTTTTATTTAGTTAAGACAAACTGATCAGTACAAGTTCTAGAAATGACAGCATGTGAATATTTCATAATCTCTCATGCCTCTAGAAAATCCAGTATTAGAACCTCTGTTACCCCTTTCCATTATTTCAGGTCTTAACCATACAAGTCAAGTGCTTTCATGAAATCATCACTATAGGTTACAGAGTATATCGATCTTATGACCTACCATGGTTTAGAACATTAAGCTGGTAAGTAATAACTGGATTTTAATTTTTTTTTAGCTCTGATTCTAAATTTCTTTTTTGTCATGGTTGCTTTCAAAGAAAAGTGTCAACCTCGGATTTAATTATTCTTCCAACTGCTGGCTTTGTGTGTTGCTTCCATTCTGAATGTATTTAAATTGAACTTTTGAGACCCCCCAGAACAGTGGGATCAACTCAATTATAAATATTTATCAAATAATACTGGTTTAAATAATTGCATTCTTCTATAGGGAAAAATATGTCTATTTTTGACAATCCTTCATCAGTTGTATGGTTTGTTTTAAAGCAGGGGTGTCAAACTCTATTTCATTGAGGGCCACGTCAGGGTTGTATTTGACCTCTGGAGGGCAGGGTGGGTGTGGTCAGGTGGGTGTGTCTTTGGCATCACTTGTGTCAGGGTGCTGTGGCAGCCTGAATCGTGTTCTGCCAGCGAAAACTGGCTCCTGAGCTCTGTTTTTGGCTGTGATGGCCTCCTGCAACCCAGTGAAAACTGAGCTCGGGGAACACAGAACTCCCAAGCTCTATTTTCCCTGGCGGAGGCACCGCAGGTCGGTTGTTTGTCATTTCCAGGGTGGCCCCACAGGCCAGATCTAAGCACCTGGGGGCCGGATCAGATTGTAAGTATCAGAATACTGGTATTTCTCCTGAGAGCTGTTCCGAGCATCCAGGCATGGGAAGTGCTCCGTCTGTCATTCAGTAGGCTGAGCTGATTTCTGAGGACACTCCTACTTGAGGCTCCTCCTTATTGTCTCCAGTTTTAGCTCAGCCTTCATTTGTTTTAAATTATTTGTAATACTGTGAAATTAAAATAAAATATAATAAACTTTGTAACACATACTTCACAAAGTAATTTTTAATGTATGTTTCAGGTACTTCTTGTTATGCGTGAACTATTTCTTTTATGGTGAGACAGTAGCAGATTACTTTGCTACTTTTGTTCAGAGACGAGAACAACTTCAATTCCTAATTCGCTACCACCGATTTATATCTTTTACACTTTATCTGGCAGGTAAGAATAAAGTTTGTCAGTAGTCAATGTATTTTGTGTACTTTGATATAACTTGTTGAACTTTCTACTTTTGGTATTCTTCAAAATACAAAATATTATCCTTATATATGGCTTTAATACATTTATTAGGACAGTGGAGAACATTTATAGCAACATGCTGTAAAGTGAGTTGACAAAAGCAATGGCAGTGGCAGTGGGGGTTTTCTGAGGACATTTCCGCATGCATGTGCATGTAAAACATTTTGGTGGCAGAAAATTTGAAAGAGCTTTTGCAACTGCTTTCACAAGGCTTTCTGGAGAATGTCTCAGTCTCTTTGTTTGCACCAACATGCTTTGTGAAACACTTTGGCATAGCTCCATGGCTTTTGAAGGTTAAAAAGAAAGGAATGTATAATACATATCCAAGAGTTGCAGTGAATATTGTAGACTTGATACTCTTTCTGTCATCTGTTCTTAATAAACATTTACACTATATATTAGCTCTGATATTGGAGTATGGATCAGAAAAGACGTGGGAATCTTTGTTTAGTCCTTAGAGAGTGTATTTAGCAGTAACGTTGTAATAATAATAGAAGTAAGAGGTTTTTTCTGTTACAGATTTTATATGGTTTTTGCAGACTAAAACTCTCAGAGGAACATGTCAGGACAACTGTGTGTCAGGTTTCTTCAGTTTCCCCTCCATTTAATTTCAACCTGTGTTTAGTAAGAGTATTAACATTTTCAAGAAGAAGAAATTATCTGGATCACATAACAGGCAGAATTATGTTGTATATTTTTTAAAAATTGCCTGCTTGCCTTGTAAATGTAATATTAGTAGCTGCAGAAATTCTAGGCCATCTTGGACAGTAGATTATATATGATCGAAGCTGCCCTTTAATGTGCCTTTCAAATTTACATGAGGTACAGATCATCAAGGTGTATGTTAATTTGCAAACTTTATTAATAGATAAGGAAAAATAAATGCTACATAGAATTTGCATTTTTAATAACAGCCAAAATTATAATTTCAAAAGATGGTTTATAGAAATTCATTAATTAACTCACTGCTTAAGATGAAGAACAATTTAGGAATATTGGATTAAACATTTTTTCTGCAAAGCTAAGCAAATAGGGAAGACTTCTTTTTGAAAAGTCTTTGATGCAGTTTAGTTTTTCAGATGCTATAAATTATAAATTTATGCCACTGTGTTTTGAAAACTTCCTTGAATCAGAATACAGTAGTTACACTTGCATATATTATTAATTAATAGAACTTGAGATACAGGGTCTTTGCTCACAGTTTTCATGTGGCAAATCATGCGGTTTATCTTCAATTACATAATGTGTGAACTGACCTAGCAAATGTCTGAAGGGGAACTTGGATTGTGGCAAGTGACCGTATATATCATAATAGAAATGACACAAGTACATATTTCTTGTGTGTCATGATGGAAACAACAGTGATGAATGTATTCAAAATATTTATAGATTGCAGTGTGGGCTCTTTATCAGTACAAATGAACTAATAATGAGCAGTCTTTTGCTGATGAGCTTGATACAATTTATTTAGCCTAATGAGAACAATGTTGTAAAACATACACCTGTCTTTTTTATTTGTATAGGGTTTTGTATGTTTGTGTTGAGTTTGGTGAAGAGACATTATCGCTTACAGTTTTATATGGTATGTATCAATTTTTGGGTATCTCCTCTTTAAAATACGTTTTGGTTTTGGAATAGAAACATTCATAAAGTAAATTTTAAAGACTCATGGATACAGGTCAAAATTATTTACACTATTTTATTAACTCCACATTTAATTTGATTTAGTAGCTAATAATCCCAGATTCTTAAAATAGGAAGATTATTCTAACATTGATTATTCAATAATTCTCAGATTGTTAAAATGTTTTCAGCACAAAGAAAGATTCATGTGAATTTCTATAGATAGACTTCAGTCAGCAAAACTGACTAAATTCTAAATAAGTTCAGAATAAACATTTATATTTGAAATTGACAATTTTTGCATCCTGTGAATTGTGTATTAACACAGGAGCTGTCCTGGAAAATCTCCTCGTAGCATTGCTTTGCAGGGAATTTAAGATTTGGTTGAGCAAAGACACACAATCTTAAATAGTTGTGTGCTAATGTCTAGTTCAAGCCTTTATAGAGCTAATACAACTTTTAATTGATGACCATTACAATTAAGTTAGGAGTTTGAAAATTCTCTAGAAACAGAAACTGAAAGTTATATGCTTATATTGCCAAAGACATTTCTTTTAGTATTTTCACTAGATCAAACTGATAAAGATCTGGGTCAAATCTAACAAAAATTGGTAGAATGCAAATGGAAAACAAACTCTTTGTTTGTTAGTTGATCAGGCATTAGATATATTGAGATTGTTACTTTATTATACAAGTATTACAAGGGGCAACACTTTAACTTTATCAGTAAGAAAGGACTTATCTAATTCTATGGAGATCACATTTTAAGCATTAATAATTTGTATAGGGACATGGTGGCTCAGTGGCTAAGACGCTGAGCTTGTCGATCAGAAAGGTTGGCAGTTTGTGGTTCGAATCCCTAGCACCACATAATGGAGTAAGCTCCTGTTACTTGTCCCAGCTTCTGCCAGCCTAGCAGTTTGAAAGCACGTAAAAAAATACAAGTAGAAAAATAGGGACCACTTTGGTGGGAAGGTAACAGTGTTCTGTGCGCCTTCGGTGTTTAGTCATGCCAGCCACATGACCACGGAGACATCTTTGGACAGCGCTGGCTCTTCAGTTTAGTAACAGAGATGAGCACCGCCCCCTAGAGTCGGAAACGACTAGCACATATGTGCAAGGGAATCTTTACCTTTGCCTAATTTGTAGAACCTACATACAGTTTTTCACAGTTACATAGCATTATTTCACCATGTCATGTATCATTAACATTTTAATGTTCTAATTCTAAATTGGGTATACATCTAGACTGATCATTATGATTTTTCTTATATGCCATTCCTATTAAGTTAATTTCTGCATTTTTAATTACCGGGTGGAAGATACATATATATTGTTCTAGGTGTCTGTTCTCATAACTGTCTTATAAAGTTTTTTTTGCTTTTCTAACTAATTGTTGTGTTATTACACTATTACCAGTTCGCATGGACTCATGTCACTTTGCTGATCACTGTAACTCAGTCTCATCTCGTCATCCAAAATCTGTTTGAAGGCATGATATGGTAAGGGAACAATAATAATTCTTGCAAATTTAAGGATACATCTATATATCTATATTCTAAGGAGCATTACCATTTTTTCGTGGTTTTGAAATGAGACCTTTCTTATGTGTCAGCAAGAAAATATTGCTATAAAGTTTCACAGTTCAATCATTTATCCTCTGGTCAACAGGAATTGATCATGATAATCAAACTTTCAGCTGGTGTGTGTAGGTCTGAGTTAGAAGATTATTTTGGTTTTGTGGGAGAGCAAAGAGAGATGAACAGGTGGATAAAGTGTATATCTGGCTTCAAAACAAGGTTGGGCATGAATTCCAATAACCATGAATTAATTGAAAGGAAAAGTAGAGTCCAGCAGCCACTCCATGCTCACCATAGACACTGAGTGCCTATAGCCAGCCAGCAACTAATAACATACTTTCCTTTCCCCACATTGCCAACTGAAGGATAACTAAAGCCTATGGATTGGCAGTACTTCAGAGCAGCAGACATCAGTATTGAACTGAGAGTAGCAGGATGCCAGCTAGCAACAAAACTCACTCCAAGGTGGCTAAAGAGATACTTTTAAAAGGACAAAGAAAACTGCAAATGGGATTCTTTAAGATTTAGGAATATAATGTATGTGGGAATATATGCAGAGATAAATAGTATCGGTCACAGGCTAAGAGTTAAATGGCAAATTAAGAAGTAAATAAGTAGAGATGGTTCTTGACTTATGACCACAATTGGGAATTTCCATTGCTAAGCAAGGTGATTGTTAAGGGAATCACACTTAATTTTACCACCTTTGGCTCATGACTGCTAAGTGGATCATGCAGTCAGTAAGCGAATCCAGCTTCTTCCATTGATTTTTCTTGTCAGGAGCCAGTTGGGAAGGTTGCAAATGGCAATCACATGAACTTGGGATGCTACAACTGTCATAAATACATGCCTAAAGTTTGATCACGTGACCACAGAGATGCTGTAACTGTCATAAGTGCAAGGACCAGTCATAAGTCTCTCTTTTCAACACTGTTGTAACTTTAAATAATTACTCTAAATAGCCACTAAACAAACGGTTGTAAATCAAGCACTAACTGAACCATAACATTACTGAGCATGATTGTGTAAGCTTATAACAAGAAAGATAGCACTACACTCTTCATTGGTCTGCACCTTTTTCTAAAGAAGTCCTCACAAATCCCACCAATATAGTAACAGCGCTTGCTTTCAGTTTAATGATATTTGGAGTACAATATCTGTTTTTGCAAACTCCTGGTTGAATATATGGATGAATATAGCTTAGCAGGTTTCGAAGGTTGTCATAGCCGGGAGTGGCACTGGGGATAAGCTCCCATCGCTTATAAAATGCTCCCAATGGCGTGCGGCTCAAATAGCCTCTGACAACAAGTCCAACTCCTAGCCTGCGCGTGGCGAAACTGCTCCTACTGATAGGAAAAGGGCGAAAGGCGGGTCTCTGGCGCCTGAAAACCAGATGCTTCGGGCAGACGGGGCTCGTCAACCTTGTAAGGTAGCCCGTCTAGGGGAAGGAAAACCCTGATTACAAACCTCCGCTGCCTTGTGGATCACTTGCACACGGGAAAGTCTAAGGGAGTAAACCCTGAAAGAAAATCTGGAGTGGAGCCCCGTAGACGGTTGATCTTTGCACTGCAAGATCTTCCGGCAACTCCTGCAGCCAAGCAGGCGCCAACTGTATTGGCATGCCTTTCCATTGGATCCCGTCAGCAAGGTTAGAGAAGGGGGTCCTGGCGACTGGGCATTCTCAGGTCCTCCATATATTCTGCCCAGGCTTGTGTCCTGTTTCCATGACGCGAATTTTCCATGATCTCTCGAGATCGACAGAGCCAACAACATAGCTTAGCAACCAGGTATTATTGAAAATCATTCTCCCTAATTCAAATTACTGTACAGGTAGTCCTTAATGTACAACAGTTCATTTAGTGAACATTTGAAGTTACAACAGCACTGAAAAAAGTGACTTATGACCATTTTTCATATTTATGACCATTGCAGCATCCCCATGGTCATGTGATTTACATTTGGATATTTGACAACTGCTTCATATTTATGATGGTTGCAGTGTTCTGTGGTAACATGAACACTTTCTGCAGCCTTCCAACAAGCCAGATTCATTTAACAACCGTGTTACTTAATAACTGCAGTGATTCACTTAACTAAGTGTGGCAAGAAAAGATGCAAAAATGGGACAAAGCTCACTTAACAAATTTCTCACTTAATAACATAAATTTTGGGCTTAATTGTGGTCATAAGTCAACTACTTGTAGTTTAACTGGTTTGGGGCTACTATTATTCCTTGCGTGAACCAGAGCAACATTCCTACTTCATTTTCTTGCTGCTCTTACATTGAGATTCCTTTTGGCAAAAAGCTAATGATAGACTCTTTTGAGCTGAGTTCAGTTCTTAGTGACTTAGTAGACACCAATATTGTTGAAGTATAAATTACAGATTAAGGCATTACGGTCATAATACTTCTCTTTTTTAATTTAAATTATTTAACTCCCCCCCCCTTGCTGTGCAGGTTTCTTGTTCCAATCTCAAGTGTCATTTGCAATGATATTGCTGCTTATATATGTGGATTCTTCTTTGGCAGAACACCATTAATTAAGGTAAATACAAAGTTTGAAATATGCACATTGATTACAAGGTAGTTCAGAGAAAAAATTTAAACACTTCTAGTAATTTCTCACATTGCTTGATATCTGAGTGACATTGCCTCATCCAACCTTTGTAGAAACCACCTTTGGTTTTGAGAAATAATTTATGATTTGAGAGGCATCCCTTATAAAGCTTTTTAAAACAAACAAACAAACAAACAAACAAATAAATAAATAAATAAAATAAATAAATAGTTTATGTTTGTATTTCTAACAGATTATAATATTGGTTTAACTAATATACAGTGCATTTATATTATCTGGATAACACTACCTTCTGATTGTTATAATTCTACTGGATTATGAATTGCTTGATGTATTCTATCCCTAGTTATTGTGTATGCCTGATTGTTTCATATTTCAGTGACAGAAAGTAGAAATAGAGTTGTTGCAGTGAGATTATGATTGTGTATAAAATATTAATTTTTGTAGGTAACCAGGATATGTATATTATAAAAAATATAAGCATCCTTATTTTTTACTGTTATTACTACCATCTCACCCCCAAATTATGATTGCTAGAAAACTAAATCTTATTTTCCTTAGAGATATCATTACTCAAATCATACGGTACAGTGGTGCTTAATAGTTTGTGAACCCTTTTGAATTTGTAATATTTTGACATAAATATAACTTAAAACATGATTTATTCTCCACACAAGTCCTAAAATTAGGTAAATTAAGCAAACAAATGAAAAAACGTATACTTGTTTTTTATCATTTAGGAAAATGATCCAAAACTATATATTTGCCTTTGCTTTCAGTAATTGTGGGCCCACTTGGACAGTAGTAACTTCAACTGAACATTTCCAATAACTGTTGGTCGGAATTCAGAATTCAAAGTTCCAACAATGATGGCAGGCCATCATAGCCTAGAGGTGGCAAAGCAGGCCCAAAGTATGCCACCACCATATTTCATAGTTGGAATAAGGTTCTTAAGCTGTGTTTGCTTTTTGACAAACATAATGCTTTTTACTCAGGACAAAATTTCTATTTTGGTCTCAACTGTTCAAAAAACATTATTCCAAGACAAAATTAAGGATTCCAGTTTGTTTTATAGACAGTATATACTATTTTATTCATTTATTAAATTTCTGTGTCACCTATCTCACTGCCAAGTGACTGGACAGGTTAGAACATCATAAGATAAAACATGAAAATATTAAGATGTCAAACATTAAACATTATTAAAAATGTTTAGTAAACTAGGGGCCAGTACACAAATCAAATGGAAGTGAGATCTATTGAAAGATAATATAGATCAGAGATGACCAGGCTAAGTCTGAGAAAGAGGTCAAATGTGTCATCAGTCTCAAGTCTCTTTATGCCCAGTAGAGGACTATGTCCAGCCCTCCGTGAATTCTGTTCACTTTTATCTACTTGCTTTGACCTTTAGTAGTTCAGATTTCTTACAGAGGTTACAAAACAATAAATCTATATTTTTTTAAAAAAACTGGCTGGACTCCTGATTTCCTGAGCTTGACAGATTGTTTCACCTTTCATGGAATAAGTGACCTTTTGATACAAGTATGTCTGAATTTTCATGTTGTTTGGAAGGAACCTAGACAAAAGTAAATGAGTCAACATAGCAATGTTTGTCAGAACAGAAACTTGCTGCTTTTTAATTTCTTTTCTCTTTTTTGGTTAGCTCTCTCCCAAAAAGACCTGGGAAGGCTTCATTGGTGGCTTCTTTATCACAGTTATATTTGGATTTATGGTAAGTGGATGCAGTATCTTCTTTATTAATGTTATATTATTTGGTACTGGTATTGAAATTGGCATAAAGGACTAGAATTGCTGGTAATCTGTAGCATTAAATTAAGTTAAAATTTAATGCTCTACTCTTATTGAAGTTTATGAGTGGCAGATATTACAATGGTTGTTTATTAACATGCTATGTATATTAGCAACCACCTGTAATAACCATAATAAAAATCATTGTGGAAACTCAGAAGTAACACATTATGGTAAGCATTATGAGCAGCATGTACATTATTTATAGGTGTTTTTAAAGAGATGCCTGTCCGATGAATATTGTGAATATAAATAAGCTATATTATGAGCCGCAGTGGTTAGAGGTTAGAGTGCAGTACCGCAGGCTATTTCTGTTGCCTGCCGGCTGCTTGCTATTTGGCAGTTTGAATCTCACCAGGCTCAAGGTTGACTCAGCCTTCCAGTCTTCCAAGGTGGGTAAAATGAGGACCTAAAATTGTTGGGAGGCAATAGGCTGACTCTAAACCGCTAAAAGAGGGCTCTGAAGCGGTATAGAACAGAACAGAACAGAATTTTTGATTGGATGATTGGACACACATGATTGGACACACAAGGAATTTGTCGGTGCAAATGCTCTCAGTATACATAAAAGAAAAGATACATTCATCAAGTCATAGTGCTATTGCTATTGCTATGATAAAGTGCTATCTAATGTAACTATTAAAAGTTTCATTAAGATAATAAAACTTATAATAGATTCAAAACTCAGCACTGCGGGGACATTTCAAAAAAAGCAGGCTGCAATATAGTGAAGACATTGAAATAATCTTAAAAATGTAAAGACCTTGTGTAGTTCAAATAGTTTCATAGCCAGTGGATCACTGTTGAAGCAGATTCAACTTTTTGCCAGTGACCCTAATTATTTTTACTGATTGGCATTAAATCAGAAACCAAAAGCTTATCTTAATGGTTGGGATTATTACTTATACACTGATCTGCAATGATAGCGTTTTTCAGTTGTCACATAATTCAGTATAATTTATAGATGGATGATATGCATTGTCAGATCTTTAATACTGTTCTTGGTATTACCAAATGGACTTCTGCAGCTATAAATAGGGATATAAAAGAGCAGCTGGTTTTGAATAATAAACTGAATCCATCAGGTGTTCTTGCTGTTCCATGGCTCATGGAGTAAGATTTATATTGTCCTAATTGGTACAAAGAACAATAGGAGAAAGTGAGTGATTTCCCTTGGTTGCAAGATTTATAGACATTCTACCGGATATGAATCCTAAAAGGAGAGTTACTTTTAAGAATTGTGTTTGGACTTAGAAGGAGACAAGGCCTTTCCTTGGTCTCTACACTTGCATTCAGTATTGCAAATGTGTGAGCATTTTGTTTACTTTTGGTAATAGTTTGGTAATAACAGTTCAGTAATAGTGTGGTAATAATTAAAAGTTATCAAGGATAGCAAGTTTAGCCAGGCAGCCTAGCCAGTTTGTGTCCCTTCCTTCCAAGCTTTCTTTCCAGCCACCATTTACCTAATTTCAGAGGATATAAAGGCTTAGTGGAGGATTGGAGAAGCTCCTAATTGCACCCCAACCCTACAGGAAGCCTTTAATCAACAACATCTAAAGATATCTGTTGTCCTTTCAGGTTGCTCATCTTTTGGCACAGCACCAGTACTTTGTATGTCCTGTGGAATACAACAGTGAAACTAACAGGTTTGTCACAGAATGTGAACCATCAGAACTTTTCCAGCTAAATAAGTATTCCTTACCACCATTGCTTCAAGTTATTCTGAGAAAGGTATGTAAAAACTAAATCTTAAAAGAATTAAGAATTAAATAAGTAAAATTAAAACATTCAGAAAATTGGATACAAAAAGGGCTAAAGTATCCAAAATGCCCATCTCTCCTTCCGGTTAGCTTGTTAGAACAAATAAAATAACAACACTGGGAATAAGCATTTCACCCTGTTTCCCACAGGTACAAGAATATATCACAAAGAAAATCACTGTTAAATTTTTCTTTTATGAAGAAAAGTGCAGTGGCTTAGTGGTTAAAGACAGTGAGGTGGTCACCTGGAAAGCTTTCAGTCTGGGTTCAAGACCCGAGGGCCATGCAACGGGATAAGCACCTGTTATCTTTCCCACTTAGCAGTTTGAAAGCATGCAAATGTGAGTAGATAAATAGGGACCACTTCAGTGGGAAGGTAACAGTGTTCTGTGTGCCTTGGCATATAGTCTTTCTGACCACATGACCACTGAAGTGTCTTCAGACAACACTGGCTCTCCTGGCTAAGAAATGGAGACTCCCCAGAGTTGGACATGACTGAACAATTTACCTTTACTTTTTCTTTTCTTTTATGACACTTCTGTACCCTTGGCAAAAGATCATTTGACCCACTATGGCAGAAAAGGCAGAAAGAAAGTTCCATTTTGCACTTGGGTAGCGAGTTGTGAAACAAACCTATTGTGTGGATTATCCTCTGGGGTTAGGAAGGACTTTCAACTACCTTGAGAACTTCCTTGCAACTAGAATGCCCAATTATGTGCCTTTTATTTAAATAGCAAAATTTAATTCTGGTACAAGGGCCAGATTATGCACACCTCTCTTCTGCTGGACAGAGCTTTAATTATTTTGCTATCTTCTATAATTGTTTATATGAACTTGATGATGCTGATGAGGAAGAAACTAATCCTTCAGCATCATGATTTGGGTGAAATCATACTCTCTTCTGGCCTAAGTTAGCCTTAAAAGAGGATTCATTTTTACTTTTTTTATAAATAAGAAAAGAATCATATGAACTTCTCTGGATGATATAGCTCCAACCTTTACTCCAACTTACTATGGCTGCCAAGGTTATTTCCTGTATGTACAATTGTTAATGTTGCTTGAAAGCTTTTAATCCTTGAATATGCTAAATTTAGGACTAATTTTTCTCTGTTAATGTCAAATAAATACTGATAAAAACTAACGATTGCGTCTTATTGCAGGACACTGTGACATTGTACCCATTCCAGATGCACAGCTTTGCATTGTCAACATTTGCATCTTTAATTGGGCCATTTGGAGGGTTTTTTGCTAGTGGATTCAAAAGAGCTTTCAAAATCAAGGTGAGTACATAACCTATGGTGCTTTTTGTAAGCATACATTGTAAAAAATGTTTTTTCAGTTGCTAAAGATAATAAACTATTATTAATGGACAACTGCAGTGATAATTAACTTTCAACTCAATAGTTTAAAAGATAGCAACAATGAAATCTCATAATGTTTAATGATTTAAAGGAAAAAGGATGTCTTGTATTCACAAATGTCTGTTCAGTACAAAAGCATGCAAACATAGCAATTTATGTCATTTGGGTAATGAGATCATTATGGAAATTAAGTCACTTGTATCAATTTATGCCTTTTGTGTGATGGCCTCATTATGCAAATGACATAAATTGATACAAAATAATGTAATTTGCATAAAAAACTTCATTATACAAATAACACAAGTCGATCCAAAATAATGTCATTTGTATATAATTATGCAAATGACAACATTGATACAAATTATGTAATTTTCATCGTGACATCATCACACTTTATTTTTGCAAATTCCCCATTGGAATTCTATGCATTGTCCATTCTACTGTGATCTGTCAGATCAGAATTTCACTGCAATAACATTCAATTGGTTGACAATCCTACTAAACAGTTCTAACTCTAGATCCTGGGCCATATAATACAATTAATTTCCATTAATATCATGATGTCCTTTTCTCTTTCAGGATTTTGCTGACACTATTCCTGGCCATGGTGGAATAATGGATCGTTTTGATTGTCAGTACTTGATGGCTACTTTTGTACACGTCTATATTACCAGTTTCATCAGGTATGTTTCTGTAAGGTGTCATTTTAGAGTTGGTTGGAAAACATACAAATGCTTTTGAACCAACCTTGTCTCAAATGCTGTGTCAAAGTGGTGTTGAGAGCAAAGAAGCCAATTTACCATTCCTTTGGACTCCAAAATGGATGAGGTAAATTACAACTAGGAAGCTGCACATGGTTTCCCGGCACCCCATTTCTGCACCCAAGTCTTCTGAGAATGGGGTGCTGAACCTCAATCAAATGGCCAGGCTTTGGAGAGAGCCCTCTGGGAAGCAAACTGTTTAATTCTATTCTATCACCCCAATGCCAGAAAACCTGAAAAAAACAGCCTGCAATTAGGCTAGTAAATTTCAGCCATTCCCCCCAGAAAAAACTGGCAGTGTGTTTGGAAATGGAAGTAGTTTACCTTCCAACCAAACGTAGCCATTTCCATCCTCTGATTCAGCTACCTGCTTGCTTCCTGATAATCTGCGTGTTGCCCCACTGAGAGAGCTGCATTGTTAGCAGTATGTTCTGATTACTGTTTGCTATTTATAAAGGGCTGTATAGTTTTATAATTGGCCCAGTCAATTCTTCTCATCCTCAAAAATTCCTCACTCTCTGCTCTTAAAAATAATAATACCTTAATCATTTGAACTGAAATAAAGATGTATCACAAAAATCAATCTTCTTAGAGGAATGGAATATGGCCGCATTGAGACTATTTAATTTAAAGTCCAAGTTTTGCAATTGTAGACATGCAAGCTGTGGGCCTACGCCCTGGAGATGCAGGCAACAGTGCAAAGTGGCATTCAGTGATCCAAAAAGTGGACCTTGCATCTGCAGGAATATGCTAGGAAGAAGAAAAAGAAGAGGTCTTGCAATTGTATAGAATCACAAGTTTTGCTAAGGAAAACTCAGCATTCTTTTTGCAAAAGATGCTGCATCAAACTTTTTATGAGTTCCTGAATGTGTCAGCAATTATAAACAGAGATGGCCCAGTAGTGTTTGCCTATGAAATGATATCTAAGAAAGACACAGAGAAGATATATCGTTTTTGAGTTCAGCATCGGGCTAAAAATAGAAAGAATAGATATTGCAGTGCAAGCAATTTCTCCATGTCATTGAATTTTGCATTACCTCTAAATAAGTCAGGATTGCCCTGGTATATAATAAAAATCGCTTATTTTCATCTGCCTTGAACATTATGTAAAATATTCAGCAAAAGTCCTGGGCCCCACTTCTTATCTTCCTTGTCACCTGACATCATTATTCTGATGGTATTTGAAACAGGGAAACAAAGCAGAGATGAATTCGGGCAGAACTGAGAAATTCAGAGCTACGCTGGCAAAGCAGGCAGCAGTGCTTACTTCCTCTCATGCGGACTCTATATTAGTGTTCGGTCAGTCATTCAAGAGGTCAGCTATTTATGCTTTAGATGCCAAATTCTCCAGTTATCTAATAGCTAATTTCCCTGGCAGCTTTTTATAATGAGAAAGTAGGCTTGCTATTGTTAGAGGAAGCACTTTGTGTTCCTGGAGAACAGGATCCGACCTGAGTAAGGATTACAGAAGCCAAGTTTTGTAATCTAAACAGAAAGCTCTCATGGGTTCATGCCGAGAAAACAAAGGTAGGCAGGAAGGAAGGAACCCTGAGATTAACAATCAAAGAAACAAAGAGCAGGAAGGATTAGAGTTACAGATGAAATGCAGGATTGACGGTTAACAGACTGTTCCCCTGCTATCCCTTGTGATCAGTATGAAGTGCTAAGAGACAGCACATCTGAAATGATCTTATCAGCAATGATGATCGGTTGGAAGTTGGCTCTTTTGCTTCTGTCCCTCGCAAAAGTGTTTTTAGTGCTTATTTTGCTTCCAGCGCACACTGCTAAGGAAAAAAACATGAAACAAAAAATACTGAATGAAAAGCCCAGGCTTGAATTTGCAATATAGTCTACATGGGGCTGTTCTTGAAGACTGCTCAAAAGGTTTAACTGGTTCAGAATGTACCAATACAAGCAGTGTTCAGGAACAGAGGGCATTACCACCTCTGCTTACCAGGCTCCACAGGTTGGCAGTTGCTTGGGGGGAGGGGAATTTAAGGTTCTGGTTGTTATCTATAAAGTCCTACGTGGCATAGGGTCAGCTCCTTGAGGACCCTAGTATCTGCCTGGTGGCTTTGTTCCGACAGAGTTGCTGTGCTCTGGATCCCTTCAATTAAAAAGGGCCATACATTGGGACTTCAAAAGCACAGCTCCTGTGTTATAGCACCTGCCCTCTGGAACAAAGTTTCCAAGTTCCTACTGGTATTTTGGGGTGCTTTGAAGACCAGATTCTTCACCGGGCCTTTGGTAAGAAAGGGCATGGATCCTTCTGAGGAAGGAGCATGTTTTGCTGGTGCCTATACTTTCTCCATCTTTGCTTTTGGGGGTTTCTTTTTTATTGCTGTATTGTTTTATAATTGATACACAACTTAAACAAATAGAAAAGTGGCACCGTGGATTGAAATTTTGTCTTCTTAAATGTAATCACCAGAGGCCCGAATCCCAGCAAATTGCTGAAACAGCTGTTGGTACTCCAGCCAGAGGAGCAATTAAATATATATAAAACTTTGAAATCACACCTCATTGAGAAAGGATTCCTCCAACCATCACTGAGAGGCTAGGAGGACTGAATGAGAGACTACAAAGTGAAGCCCAGCCGGGAATGCAATGATGCTTCTGCGGAGGGAGGCGTGTGGGAATCAAGCCAGCCTGTGTCCAAAGATATGACTGTTTACGGGGAATACTGTGAACATCCAGGATGCCATGCAAGATTTTAAGTTTCTTTTTAACAACTGCATGTTTTTCAAATAATTTATATTCTTGAATTAATGGAATGAGACTTCTTGCTTTGGTTTTAACGGTTCTGTTCTGAGCAACGATGCACCTACTCCTAGTAAATAAAAGTTAAAGAAACAATTCGGGTATGCAGTTTATAAAAAAAAAGCCCCTCATTTAGTGCAATGATATTCATATCAATGACACCACCTCAGTGAATGGTATTCTGTAGGACAGTGTTGGTCGCTCAGTTATTTGATAATACAACTAAAGTAATAACCAAATGGCAGTTGAAGCTGTTTTGCTATATTGCTTCCTTTCCATCATCCCCACCAAAGCAGGGAAATGGGCAAATTTGTATCTTTTTTTTTTTTTTTTAGTTTCTCAGGTTGACTTTGAAATGAAAAAAACAAAACAAAACCCAATGGGTATGTATTGGGGAGAGCTGGCTGGAGTGGAAAGGGTACAGGCTCTTAGGGTATCTTCTCTGTGGGACTGGAAGTGACAATTGGATGCCCCTTAACAGAATTATAGGGGTCTAGTTACACAAAGGATGGCCTGCATTTTCCCAGGCAAGTTCCATTCAGAGCTTTTGAGCGGGTGACAAGAAACGGGTCTCCAAATGTTCAGATGTGTTAAGGTTAATTGTTCTGTGTCTTTTATGGTAAGTGCAATAGAAGTGCTCTTGGCAATTTGAGGAAGTCCAGAGGCTCGATCCAATGTGGTTTTCTACCTTTATGGGAGGATTTGTGTATCCATCACCTTCATCTGGAAGGTCTTGGCCTGTCACATTGGAGTCTTCGAGCCCACATCATCTGCTCTGTCTGAAGAGCAACACTGAGATGTGCCCAATTTTATCCAGACTTTTCTTGAGCCTTGCCTAAATTGTCACATTTTAAAGAGTTCCTCAGTTTCTTCAGTTCTTCTGCATGATTTCTTTTATCATGTCATAATCCCAAAACCTTATTTTTAAATTCAAATAACAGTAAGGGGAAAGCCAAAAACCATGGTATGAATGTGACTGACTAAATAGGATTTAAGGCATCAACAACTGCAGTCTTTACAGACTTCCTTTGCTATGCAAATGAAAGGGAGCTCAGTTCATTTAATTGGATTGAGCAAGATAACTTATAGAGGATTGTTCCCTACAAATTTAATTTGAATGTTAATTTTCTTTGCAGTGAGCATTCAAGACTTATTTTTGTAGGATTTTAAGGCAGCCGGCTTAACCCGTTTTTTGTCCTGCTTTGCTTATTTTGTTAAAGCAGTTTTGTGGAATCACCTATCTATCTTTGACTTCCAAAATAATGAAGCCTGCATGTTTGATTTTCAGCAATAGTAGATTACTCCAGACAAGGCAGAAAACCAATAGGTTCAGTCTAATGTTATCAATTGAAACAGTTGCAATTGAAGGATCTTGCCAATATTTAAACACTGGGGATTCCTTGCAACATTTCTTTAGTAATAGGGAAGCAGCAGTAGTGTTTGTCCTGTCTGTATTGCTCTGTTATTAGCAAAAGCTGGTGATAATACAGGATTTCCTGGAGGTTCCCTCCCCCTTCAGCCATTGGCTTTGGCCTTCCTAGGACTTGCAGCAGTTGTGATCTTTTTGGCTAACAAGAAGAGGCCCTGAGGCTGGGGTCAGAGTCTTTGCTTGAAGACCCAAAGACACATTGGTCATACTGAGAAATCTGTATGGAACTGGGGCTCTTTCTTTTCAGTGGTGATGGTTGTAAGCACCAAACATCTTCAGACGAGGGTGGTGTGGAAGAGCCACCATGCTGGTCTTTTAGTCAAGCAGTGCCAGAGGTAGATCACAAGATCTGCTGTCGCCTTTGGGATGAGGCTGCACAGCTACTCAGATCTGAAACCTGCCTGGGTAGGTGCCATTTCTTCAGGCTGCATAAAAGACTTGTTTGGCCGGGATTATACAAAATGAATCCCAGGTCTTCCTTTTATGTTCAGCGAGGTGGGGTGGAAGGAGGATTTTAAGTGGGCCTCCTGTGTAGATAAAACCTTCGGTTTCTAAAGTGATGCTACCAACTTTCATGCGAAACAAATAGGATAGAACCCAACGGATATGGGCGTTTAAGGAGAAAAAAAGAGGGCAATAAAGACCATTCCTAACGAGATGCTGGCATCGGGTTTAAAGAGTAGTAGGGATATTTGCACTGAACATGCTAGTCATTGTATGTCTGTAGAAAAATAAGACTTAAAAAGTTTTCTTTAGAAAACATGCTACTTATTCCATCTTGATGGTGAATCATACAAATATGTAACGTTTGGTTTTAATATAACATTGTAACTTTTGGGGTTATGTTTGTGTAATTTTTAAATATTTTTTTTTAAATTTAAATTTGTTTGTATTTAAGCAACTGAATGTAAATGAATTAAAGCGGTCAGCTTTGTTTGCACTAATAAGGGACACCACTATATAATGCTGCTATTCCTTCAACTGAAAAAGCCTTGATAATGTTAGTCGCGCTCCAGCATTGTCATATGTTTTAAATAAAACACTTTTTGGTGACAGTGTAAAAATAATCTAATAAACTGCTGCAAAAATATTTCAGAAAGTGTTTATTATATATGTACTCATGCATATATAAGCAGTGCCAATAAGCGGTTCACAAAGAATAAGAGTTTTGCTTTATAGGTTTAGTGAAAGCGCCTGGAAAAGTAAATGGCCAAATCATATTGGCTGAATTAGATTGTGTACTGAATGGCTTCTTAGGAATACAATTCAGCTTTAGGTTTTTCTTTTCGCTGTACACAATAAAAGTTTTCAACAACCTCAGTTCTAACAGTGTGATCCAAAGGAAACTCTTCGCTTATATCTGTCTTTTAATTTGCATTTTTCAGTAAAACACTTCCACTTCCTTAGCAAAATTGTGCATACTGTAAATGTTTGAACATTAGATGTGTTTTGACCATTTTGTAGAACAGAGCTGGAGAAAATAAAGCTCTGCTGAAAATCCCCCCCAGCATTGTGAGGTTTCTTTGTATGTGAAAAGTGTTTACAGGTTGCAGTTAATCCCCAAGTTCTCCTTTAATTCCTCAAGAAACTTTAGTGATGCTTCTCCCTGTATTTGGTCACTAGTAAGCCTGTGGAAAAGTGATTTTTTTAAAATCCAATTTTGATATTTAATGGCCAGGAACACACACAATATAAACTTGGTTAGCAAGTACTTTTCTTATGTTCCCAAATAAAACTATTTTGATGTAATGGTCCAATTCAAGCAATATAAGTTATAGAAGTTATATTGTACAAGTTATAGAAGCACAAGCTACCAATCCAATCCAACCTTCTGCCAATCCAGGATATCATGCAGGCCTGATTTTGTAGAGCGGGTTCCCTCCCCCCCTTTCGATTAACAGACCTTAACTAGAAAGGGAACATAATGCAACATGACTTGTTTATTCTAGAACTGGATTGGAATGCATGGGGGGGGGGGGGAGT
>BHFT01050238.1:0-14273 GCA_004320025.1 Laticauda laticaudata | reverse complement strand
GGGGGGGGGGGGGAAGTTTTACAAGAAATTCTCTTCATTCACTTACGGAAAAAAGCACAATTTACTCCTCGATCCAAAATGTCCCGAAAGAAAAAACAAAACAAAACGCAGTGCTGTTTGCAGGCGTTGAAGACTGTTTCAAAGTGAATGAAAATATTTTCCATGTCCGATCATGACACGTGGAACTGTGTGTGTCAAGAACTTAATTTAGCCAAGCAGTCGCGTCATTAAAAAAGTCTCACAAATTTGCTTGTGAGGTAAGAAACTTAGGAAAAGTGCCAGAAAACGGATAGCAGAAAAAGTTGCGGATCCTTTCCTAGCTTCTCAATTGGGTTGCCCATGGTTGCAAAGCTGTAGGGGTTGTGAGAGAGATGCCTCTACTCACAAAACACCTGTTATTTCTGAGGGCAGTTAAGGCGCCCTGGGAGGCCTCAACTTACTTGCTGCGTAGGTGAGTCTGTTTAAGAGAATGGACAGCTCCAGTTTCTACTTCATGGGAATCCAACTGTGATTCCATTTCCTAAGTTTTCGCTTAGCTATGCCACGTAAATTCAAGGACGTATAATAGTTCTTCACGCTTCCTTTTCGTGCTACTATATATAGCACAAAATATAAGCTTCAACATCTTAAATACCATGGTTTTTATTATGGGATGGTGCGTCTGGAAAGCTCACTTTTCATTCAAAATTGAACAGTCCCATATTCTTAATCGCTACAGCAACTCGGATCAAAACAATTCAGTGCTTTCTATTAAGCTTCTTAGTTTGCGCCGGATAAACATTCCAGCTACTTTGATTTTGGGGCGAGTTCAGTTTGACTTGGCTGGAAACTGAATTCTTGGTGCACACTCCTTGTCCAACAGTTTAAAAATAGATGTTTCCAAAGCTGGTTATACAATTTTTCAAAGAGATCTGGACAGAAAAAAATGGTGGTAAATAGTATTTTATTTGAAATTAAAAACAAAAAAGGTACCTGAACTATTGCATTTAATCATGTATTGTATTTGTGTTACTCTACCTTTTTGCATTGGAGACAAATATACAATAAAACATTCAGATATCACAGATTGCACACTAGATAGTAATTCTTCAGGCCTTTTACATAACCACCAAAAACAGATACTGGATTCTTCAATATAGTACAAAAATCCACCCTTCCAGTCCTAGCCAGTTATCTTCAATTTACTCCTGTTTGCTGTACAGATCAATGGCCATTTACCCCAAAGGCTTACAAATTAATAACAGGACAAAAAAATATACATTATACTGACACAAAAAGTCAGTTGTGTTAAGTCATGCAACAAGTAACCAAACTTGCTGAAATTAAAAATATTTTCTAAAAACAGTTTTAACTGCATAAATATTATTTTTTTTTATACACAGTTCATTTACCAAAAACCAAAGGAGTCTGGAACGAAGCAAAACAAAAAAAAAATCCCTACTAATTTTTATACATAAGAAAGTGCAAAATAATGTCTCTAAAAAAGTCTTTTGCTCTTGGACTGGCAGATGA
This sequence comes from Laticauda laticaudata, assembly GCA_004320025.1. Taxonomy (NCBI): domain Eukaryota; kingdom Metazoa; phylum Chordata; class Lepidosauria; order Squamata; family Elapidae; genus Laticauda; species Laticauda laticaudata. Next base: position 12,761 of record BHFT01050238.1, on the reverse strand, counting down.
CGGGGTGGGACTGCCACTCTGACCTTCTTCAGCATGAACTCTACAGTCACATGTCACAAACAGAAGAGCGTATGGGAGAAAAACCACGTCAAAGAACAGGGCGGGATGAGGCGAGCTGCTTGACGGTGCAAAGGGAGGCTAGGCTGCTGCTGAACCATCCTTCAGTTACCCCCCCCCCAAAAAAAAANGCTAGGCTGCTGCTGAACCATCCTTCAGTTACCCCCCCCCCCAAAAAAAAGCAAATTGCAAATGGCGGAAAAATAAGCGCCACTGTTGGTGTCGAGACCAGAGATGCTCGATCCAATCTCAGCATCTTCAAAGAGCGTGGAATTCTGGGAAGTGAAGTCCACACAGCTTCAAGGTGCCGAGTCGAGAAACCTTGGGCTACACCATTTGTGATAAACATTTATGGGACTGGGGGGCGGGGGAAGCATTCTGAATTTCTTGTAGCAGCTGACAGGAGCTGTTGAGACTTCACTTGAATTGTATTGCTCGGTATCCATTTATTCCAGTGGGGCTTCAAAGTAGGCAGGGATGGTGCCGCACTATTTCTTGGTGCAGAATAACCCCACGTTTTCCTCTCATCCACTGGATGCAACTCCGCAGTTTACAACCCTTGGAGTAGATAAATAAGGATGGAAATCTGGAAGATTTCATCCCCAGTCAAGTAGCTTTAAACTTTAAATACAAGTGAACACATTTTAAAGTCACCTTCCTCCGAAAACACCAAATGTAAAAAGTGTAGAATAACACCAGTACAATAGGTCTACGTACTCAAAATTTGGAGAATAAAAAAAACCAAGCAGTAAACTGCTTCTAATGAGCCAGCATTAGTGTCTACGATGTTAGTGCCATCCAGTGCTTAGAATTTTGTCTGGAAGAATTAATTGAGAGTTGAAAAAAATAATTCTCAAGCTGAAAAGAGACAAGCTTCAGATTAAGAACTTCCAAGTGAAGTTTAGTTATTCTCTAACTGGGGAAGGGGGACAATATTCAGTGGAGTGAAGAAGACTGAGAGAATTTCAAAGTGCTTTTCTTTCTTATGGACGTTGTATTTGTACTTTAGAAATGTCTGTTGTTAGGCTGAGTTTAAGGACCACATAAGCAGCACCGTGCCTATGTTTACAGAGTCTGTGTTATTCTCGCATAACCTCAATAGCTGGAGATTCTACTTTAAAAAAAAAATTGAGAAACTTTGCAGATATCAAAATTGGCAGCACTGAACAAGGCAGAATAGCCCTTCGATCAATGCTGGTTGAAACAAAAAACACCCAGTGGGCAAAACCAACTTTCATAAACCCTTGTGTGCTCATGTGTGCAAGGGGCTCTTTCGGGGGCTTGAAGTACATTTATTATAACCACAATTAAGTCAGTCCATCGTGACGATTAAAAAGATCCTCAACATACATACTAATCACTGCACTGATTTCTAACCAGGGATGTTTAGGCAGAGAAAATTGCTCTGTGCAAACTATTCAAATTATTTTAAATTCATTTGTGTTAACAAATCACAATGTTTATGTTGTCCTACATTTGATTCCATTTCTTGGTGTGCCATGCTGTTTCCGAGTTACTTTTTTAAAAACTGCTGTCTTACCATATTGAAAAGGCAAGAAACAATAATCTCATCACCCATTCACAAAAGAAAAAGGAAGGAAGGAAAAATAAAACCAGTACATTGGGGGGTGGGGATATAACTACATTTCAAAGCCTCACTTCACTGAGATGTTTGATTGGATTTATTTATTTTTATTTTTCATTGTACCATGAAGGCTAATATATAAAATAGCTGAGTTTATGTCCTCTGAGTAAACCAATGAATGATGAAACTGGGGTGCAACATTAGGTCCAACCCCTACGTAAAGGAGCAAGTCTGATATTAATTTAGAAATTCATTGGGACTCTTCTAAGCATTTCCCAGTTGTAAGGACAAAGTCTCCAAGTCCATTTTGCAAAACAAAAACAAGAACAGGAACACGAGAAAAACAATGGTCCATTGGTTTCCTTTGGAAAAAAAACAAAAGTATTAAATCTGATTTTCAGGCAAGCCATTACTAGTGTTTTAAGTAAGACTTGCCTTAGACCTATCTGGATTAGAGGATTACTTACAATGATAAAGAAGGAGCAAGCAGCAAGGCCCATGGGTGTATAAAAACAGACCTTATTTAAATATGAAGGCAGATTCTAAATAGATGTATTAAAAACGCAACAGAAAGGGGGGCCTTTTTGGTTATCTTACAGTTGAGAATAAAATATTTGAAGTCCGATGCCCCAAAACAAAAGGATGGTTTTCCCTCCCAGCCCCCCCTCCCCAATCTTCAAAATAGCTTGGCTTAAAGTTAAGATCATGAGAGTAACTGAAAGAACCATGCAGTTGGAATAATAAAAAGGAAAAAAAAACCAGATATTGTCTCTTGATGCTTTTTCTTTTTTCATTTTCTTTTGTTTTTTTAAAAAATCATGTTTAAATAGATGAGTTAAAGAAGAGATGCAAAGTATAGTGGTCTGAAGTCCCATGTAACAGGCAGTTCAGTTTGCATTTTTGATAAAAAGGCCATTTTCTCTATTTACAATATCCACAGTTTGCTTGTGAAGAAGGCAAATTTACAACTATTTTTGTTTTTCTAAAAAGCCTTCTGCTTCTGGCGACACAAATAAAGGGGGACTAACTACAAAATCAAGATGGAACAAGAGATGGTTAATGAGGTCTCTTCTTAGCAGAGAAGACAGAAGGGGCCTGGAAGGTCCTTGACGCAGCTATGGCGATTATTACGCCCTCCCCACCAGAACTTAGTTGATGTATTCTGGCCTCCATCTCTGCAAAGGTACCCCAAAAATAATTAATGGTCCCTCTTGCTTGCAGTCCTCACGTAGGAAGGAATGGCAAATGCTGCAACCTGTTTGAATGGGCTGCTCATTCCTGGAATTAATCCGGTCGGCTGGGTTCCTGCAGGCCCTGCAGTATGTCGTCTGGGTTGCCGTTGTTCCTCTGGACAGTGTTAATTCCAGGATGCCTCCTCCGGGCCTCGCTCGTGCTGCAAATTGTAATAACAGTTCTGGCAAACCCGAACCGGGGAGGAGATTTTCAACCGCTTGATTTCGGACTGAAAACGGCTGCACCTGCAGAAAGAAAGGTGGGGTTAAGACTGAATCCTCTCCCTGTTCCTTCTTCAGCATCAGATTCCTGTTCAACGCAAAACTCTTACTGTCTCCTGTAAAGCTGGGTCAGTTGTGCGACACAACTTGTGTCAAGGGATGGGGGTGGGAGTGGGGAGTTGGAGGTGGAAGATGCACTCTAGCCTTTGAATGCTGTAGAACACAGAATAATAGAGTTGGAAGGGACCTTGGAGGTCTTCTAGTCCGACCCACTGCTTGAGCCGGAGACCCTATACCCGTGATGGCGAACCTATGGCACGTGTGCCCAAAGAGCCACATGAAGCCATGTCGCCTGGGACGTTTGGCCTTGCCTGTTTGTCTTCCGGATTTCTGGTGCATATGTGCACCAGTGACAATCAGCAGTCCTTCGTGCGCATGCCAGTGCCAAAAACTGGCGTGCGCATGCACCCCAGCCAGCTGATTGTTGGGTGCGCATGTGTGCCAGACTCCAGAAGTCCAGCTTTTCTGGAACGTGATTCCTCTGTGCACGAGCTACAGATATTCTCCTTCATTGACAAGTGAAGAAAAAAGGGCCATGAACCCTTTCAAGTGGAAAGCACACCTGCCCCATTTGTTCCTAGACCCAATGAAGGTTTTTGGAGACGAGGCTCGCCCAAGAATCGTTTGGTTACAGAGATGCGGAGCCCTCAAAAATGGCCCTTCTTACTTCTGGCAGAAGAGTTGTCCACAGTTCCTACAGTGGTGACGTCTTTCGGTAAGAGAGAACCGGACCGAGCAGCTGGAGCAGCTGTCTCCTCCCTCGTCTTTCACCCAGTGGTCAGCTGCAGAGCGGCCCGGTTGGTCACTCACGGACCAGCTGAACACTCGGCCTCGGCTGTCCCCGACCAGAATCCGGCTGTGATCCCTGGAGGAAACACATATGCATTAGCTTCCAGTCAAAACCTGCGGATGAAAAGAATGCAATCCAGCAGGTCAAAAGAAACCCCAGGTCCATCTTCTATCATCTCTCCATTATAGGCAATCTTTGACTTACGACTGCAATTGGAACTGGAACTTCTGTCACTAAGCGGGGTGGTCGCTAAGTGAGTAAATAAGCCCAATTTTAGAAAGATTTGTTTGGACATGAGATCAAAATTTGGGCGCTTGGCAACCACCATGTATTTATAATGGTCTCAGGGTCAAGTGATTATCATTTACCACCTTCCCAGGCAGCTTATGACAAGCAAAATCGGGGGGGGGGGGGGGGGNGGGGGGGGGGGGGGGGGGGGGGGGAGCAGGATTTGCTTCACAATCATGTGATTCACTGAAGAACTGCAAAAAATGGTAGTAACATTGGGTGTGACTTACTCAACAACTGCCTTGCTTAGCAGAACTGGTCCCAGTTGTGATCATAATAAATACGTACGTAACAAAAATAAAATGCATATTTTATTCCTAAAGTTCTTTCAGAGCCCCTCAAGGACACTTTTCAATGAAAACGGGTTTTTGCTATTTCATGAACATTTTATATTTTGCAAAATATTTTGGAGGCCTCGCTTTTTTTTGGTGCCTCTTATACATCAGCCTACCAAATATTGTCAGCATGTAAGTAGGACCCAGTGGGATGGTCAGCCTTGTGTACTTAGCAATTAAGATGGCTTAATTTAACTATCTCAGCTAGTAGCCTCTTTGTGATGCATCAATTTAATTCCATTTTCAGCCAGATGACAGCAGAAGGGTCTTTTTTTGGGGGGGATGGTGGTTCCCTTCCTATTTTGCTTTGGGTGATGTGAAGCCTCAGTGCCCGACTAAGCTTCCTGCTGCATTTGGAAGAATTATGTGCAAGGGATGAAGGAGGGGGCAACCTACTTACTTGGAAATGGCCAGTGCTGTAATTTCTGCAGGGTGTGCATTGTCCTTGCGATCAAAGGCGGTGTGCATAGTTAATTTGCTCCTGAACACAAGCTGCCTCTCCCATCTGTAGCCTAAAAGTAGATGTAGGTGATAAGGTAAGCATACGTAGAAGGGAGGCAAGTGAGAAACTCCTGACTTCTTCAGAAAAAAAATTAAACACTCGATTGGAAACAGGTGGAATATTTACAGAGGTGGAACATTTAACACTCGATTTCTGTTGGCCATGGAGCAGCCGGTCCCTTTCTTCAGAACATGACATAGGGTTAAGAGGGAGAAAAGGGTACCAATCCCTAACATGGGTGGACAAGAGAACAGAAACTCTCTATCCCAGTGTTGATGAAGATTCTTAGTCATCCAGAGTTACCTGGAAGTTGATTCATGGCAACTGAACTTCTTCTCTTTTTGGTTTGAAACATTTTGCTGCTCCAGACTGTTGGAAGAAATATCCTTCTGGGTTTAGTTCCAAGTGGGGAGAAAGACACTGGAAACAGGGAGGCTGATTGGAAAGATGGCTTATTGGTGGACAGGACCACATGGGTTTGAAGTCCTGGGTAGCTGACATATGGAGTTGAGAAAGAGAGGTATTTATACCCTCACTTAGGCCTTGCCCTTGAGCTTCCTGTTCCTGTGCAAGAAATGTGTTCTATTAGCAATACACAGACTCCTATGTGGAGTCATATGTTTGTCTGAATCAAGTTTGGTTGAACCTTGGTTTGATGTAATGTCCCCAGGTGATTTCACAATGCAGTGAGCCCTGCTGCTAGATGGGTAGAGGGCTAATCCTATTATGTCCTGAGGGTCATGTCTTAATCCCATCACCCTGCAGCTGAAGGTCTAATTGTCTGGTACATAGGCCGACCCAGGTGCACCAAATATCTGCTGGTGCCAGGGAGCTGCTCTTTTGTCTTTAAAAACACGTTTCTCCTTTTCTCATCCAGGGAAATATAACATTCTGTTTTTTTAATATTTCCTAGAATATTTCATTCTTCTAGGAGAGGGGTGAGTGCAAACTTTCTACAGGATTAAGAAGGTACTGGGATAAGCAGCAAAACTTTTCAAAGCAAAAAGGAAAGAACTCCAGTTGCCAGGATTCAGCTTCCAGGTCTGCCTCGAATGTCTTCTTCTAATATAGAGCGGGCATTTGTGATAATCCTGATAATCCCCTCTTAGCTTGCAGGAGATGTTATGTTTTCTTTGACAGCTATCCTGGATCAACATAGGCATTTCAATGCCTTTGAAAATCCATAGTTCTCCTAAAAGAAAGGCTGCAGGATTCCAATGCCTGTGTCAACTCATAAAATATTTCTATGGTCTTTTTAGAGTTGTCAACAGAAAGGGAGGGGGGAGCAATGCAGCAGCTTGCAAACCAAAACTGCATTCCATAAATGTTTTCAAAGATAGTAACTAGGTGACCGAAGTTTCTGTCACACAAAATTCTAACTGGAGAGCATGATTGATGACTCTGGGCTATGGAGGTGTCCCATTGGAGAATATGAATTCCGATACACCCAGGGGATGGGGGAAGACCAGGGTCAAGGGTGACAATGAATTATGTGTCTCAGAGTTGGCTACACCCAGGCAATGCTGGACTTTTTATCTCCCAATAAATCCTTTTGAAGTTTTGGAAGTTTGGCTCGTGATTCATGATTTAAATGGGGTTAAGGGCTGGAATCCTGATAGACTGCTCAAGCCTGCAACAACTTGAACCTGCAACTACCGAATCAAGACAAAACCACCCGTCTCCCCTGTAGCTCGTTCCTATCCCCCTATCATTAGGGAATGGTGCTGCTAGGTAAGATGAAGTCCTCCACCCTACACGTGCTGAAATCAAGGAAGCTGGCATGCACATCCCATCTAATTCTGCCATTTTACAAAGGTGTCTGATACCTGGTTTGAGCTTGCTGTAATGCCGCAATTCCCCTTGGTTGGCATTTGAATGGTTTGTTGGCGCATGCGAGTGTCCCTTGCTTTGTCCATCGGAATAGTTCACAAAAATGAAGCCGTCTTTCTCATCCAAGCTCAGGTGGTCAGACCAACGCCTTGTGTCTTCAGAGCTGGTTTCTACTGACCATGCAGCGGCTGCTCGAGCTGAGGATGACCGAGGTCTGTGACCGGCAGGGGCCTGCTGGGGCTGGCTCTCAGGCAGCTTGGTGTCCTGGGCAGGGGCTTGGTCCTCTGCTTCAGAATCACTGCTATCTTCGTCAGGACCTTCTTGCCCTTCTATTTGGAAGGCAAAAATAAATGCTTTAATAATGACACTAGGGTGGCACAATGGCTCGGTGGTTAAAAAGCTGAGCTTGCCATCTGGAAAGCCAACAGCCCAGGTTCGAGACCCGAGCGCTGCATAATGGGGTGAGCTCCCGTTACTTGCTCCAGCTCCAGCCAACTTAGCAGTTCAAAAGCATGCAAATATGAGTCGATAAATAGGCATCACTGTGATCGAAAAGTAACAGTGCTCCAAAATATCATGCTGGCTGGATGACTGCGGAAATGTCTCTGGACAGTGCTGGCTCAACGGCCCTTGAAACGGAGATGAGCACCGTCCCCTATGGTCAGCAAAAACTAGCTGAGTAAAATCTGAAGGGACTCCCTTTTAATTACAACGCTACTCATGCAGGATTTTCTTCTTCAGCCCCACAATCAATGCTTTATAAAATAAATGAAATATCAACTCATAAAATATTTCTCCGGTATTTAAGCTTAGAGTTGCCGACAGAAAGGGAAGGGGGCAAAAGGGGTTTGAAAGAGCTTGAAAACTGAAAGTGCATTCCATAAATAGTTTTTCAAAGATAGTAACTAGTGACTGAAGTTTCTGCCTTGCAAATATCTAACTGGAGAGCATGATTGATGACTCTTGGCTATGGATGTGTCCCATTGGAGAATATGAATTACGATACACCCAGGGGGTGGGGGAAAACCAGGGTCAAGGGGCACAATGAATTAAGTGCCTCAGAGTCGGCTATACCCAGGCAGTGCTGGACATGTTAACTCCCAATAAATCCTTTTGAAGTTTTGGAAGTTTGGCTCAAGGCTCATGATTTAATTAGGGTAACTGCCAGAATCCTGACAGCTAGCCGACTCTTGAGACACATAATTCATTGTCATCAATGACCCTGGTTTTCCCTCACCCTCTAGGTATATCATGATTCATATTCTCCAATGAGACACATTCAATTTCTTTAACACAATTTATTTTGCATTTTATTTTTCATAAAGTCTATTTTGGACTGTCTTACCATGTTAAGATGGCAGGAACTTAATTGTGACGTTTATCTTAGTCTGATTCATGAAGGAAGAAAAAAAATGTACTTGCATTCAATTTCTCCCTGGTTGATTGGCAGCACCTCAGAGCACCATCCAGCAGACACCAACCTCTTCATGCATGAGAGGTAGCTTTCAAGCACCTGAATCTTCCATTCCACCTTTGTCCTAAAAGTTTCACTTCTTCTAAACCCACATATTTATTTTTCTTGAACCACAATCTCATCATAAATCATTACACAGGTAATCCTGAAATTACAACCATAACGGAGACCACAATTTGGGCTATAGGTTGTTGCAGTTGTTAAGCTAGATCAAGTGACCCACATGATCACTTCATCAATGCCTGCAATCCAAATTCCCCCAGTTTCAGCCATTAAATGACCCACAGTGGGGCAGTCTTGCGGATATAAGAGTGGGTGTGCTGCTGCTTTTAGCCATGTGACTTCTGGAATTTGGGTGTGTGTGTCTTATGCCCCTTTTGGTTCACTACTCTTGTAATTCCAGATGGTCATTGATCAAACCAGTTGTAAGTCGAGGACTAGCTGTATTTCACAGTTGAAAAAAGAAAGAAAGAAAATTTAGAACATAAAATAAAGCACCTATTTGTGGTTCTGGACAGTCTTCCTGCATTTCAAGCATTTCCACAGGTTCAGGAGCTGGAGTTTCCGGGACCTGTAGAAACTCCATCCGCCAAAACTAGGAAGACAAACATACAATTTACATTATTACATTTTATTTTTACTTTGGCTTAACTTTCTTTCTTTCTGTCTGGAGCAAATGGTTTCCTAGCGCAAATCATGGTTCATTAAAACACGAGGATGAATGTTTTGAACATTTAAATGAAAATCAACTCCATTCTCATAAATATATCCAGTCGAAAAGGGTTTAGAATGATACTAATGAACAGAATCATTATAATATAAAGGAAATCTACACAAATTGCTACAATGCAATGGGAGATCCTAGAAAGTTACTCCATGGTACAACCTTAGAACATTAGCTCAAAATTAAGAATTAGGTTTATTTTTCTGTTTCTTCCATGAATATACACAACCACTGGCCAAAGGAACGATGGCCTTTCAAGATATACGTGTTATGATAAATTGTTCAAAAAGGAGGAAGATATAAAAAAGAGAGAGGAAGCAGGTTGCTTGACTACTATGAGTACTTACACGGACGACTCCATCTGAATGTCCAGTCACAATAACGTTCTGAGTATCCCACTCATTCATTTCTGACATGCAACAACAGAGAATCTGCTGGCTGCGTCCAGTGAAGGTGTTCACACTCACAATGGGGTTTCCATTAATGCTCCAGACGTGAATGTATGTCCCTGCACATGACACAATATCACCCTAGAAGAAGAGCAAAACATCTTAGACACACACACACACACACACACACAAACAAAATCTTTAACGCACAACGATTTCTCTCTACTTTCAATTGTAGCATTCAGCTTGATAGGGGAAAAAGAAATGCATCTCAAGACAAGGGCACAATCAGCCAAGAGACTAAAAAATGTTTTATACAGCATTTGGTTGCAGTTTATGCAACCGCTTTTGGCAGTGGAATTACAAAAAAAACTCAAGAGATTGCACAGGTCAGTTGAAGTCTCCTTGAACGGCCGAGCGTTGAAGTCATGTTCCCATTACTGCAGTGACACTCAAGCTGATTCCACATCCCTTGAACAAGATTGTTTTTGCGCCTTTTTGTGCCACAATCCCCATTTGGGAATGACATCACAACGGGTTCTGTCTATGCCATGACTGCTATTCAATCATTTCTATGCATTCAAAAATTTTAGCAAAGGGTTCTCTGCCTGGTTGCTGGGTGGGCGTGTCCATAGTGGGCGTGTCCATGATGGGTGTGGCCTAGTTGGTCTCCTGTAAAACGGCATTGCCCTCCTTGGGCTCTGGAGGCTTTCCTCGGGCCTCCGGGAGGGCGAAAACGGGCTCTCCAGGCTCCAGAGGCTCTTTGGAAGCCAGAAACAGGCCCATTTCCAGCCTTACCAAACTTTTGGGAGGCCTGTTTTTCACCCTCCCTGAGCCTCCACACACTTAGGCTCGTGTGTGCACTTACCTGCATCCAAAATGGGCCACGTGGGAACTCCTGAGAGGGGAGGGGCAGGATGGGTGGAGCCAGCCAGGAGTGGGATTTGGGGGTTCTCTGAACTGCACAGATTGTAGCTAGGAGCTCTCCCAAACCCCTGCGAACCCCCAGCAGCCCACTCCTGTTTCTATGACAGGGAAATAACTTCCATAGCCACAGAAATAAATATTAAGTGCTAAAATGGTGAAGAATAGTTTCAGACGAGGAACGATTCAAAAAAAAAAAAGTTGCATATAATGTTTCTACTTTTGGGGGACAGTAACTTCAAATTCTGGCAGTCCTCGACTTGCCCCACTCATTTAATGACCATTCAAAGTTACAACGGCACTGAAAAAAGTGACTAATGTCCGTTTTTCACTCTTATGACTGTTGTAAGTATTCCCAGGGTCACGTGATTGAAATCTGGATGCTTGGCGACCGGTTCATGTTTGTGAATGTTTGCAATGTTCCAGGGTCATGTGACAACCTTTTGCGACTTTCTGACCAGTCAGATTCACTTAACAACCGTGTTATTAACTGAACAGCTGCAGTGATTCACTTCACAACTGTGGCAAGAAAAGTCGGAAGATTTTGTGATGATGCGTAAGTGGCATTTCGCTTATATACATATATAGATTATTTTACATCATAATTATAGCCATTATTTTCATAGTTATACCATATAATCTTCACCTCTAATCACTCTATTTTGATCACGTGACTACGGGGATGCTGCAATGGTTGCAAGTGTGAAAAATTGTCATAAGTCATTTTTTCCCAGTGTCGTAACCTCAAATGGTCACAAAACGAATGGTTGTAAATCAAGGACTACCTGTAAAGCAAATTATAAAGTCTCATCTCTGAGTACAGGTGCTTGGTTTATTAGGCCTGGGCTTACTCATACCGTCAGTTCATTGATGCAGAGGGCTGACACCGGAGCCCTGTGACCCCGAAGCTGCGTTACAAAGGAAAGTTTATTCAAATCCCAGATAATGCAGGTCCGGTCACATGACCCACTCACAATGATGTGATAGGCCAGTGAAGCTGTTAAACATGTGACTGTCTCAGTATGGCCAAGCAGCGCCTAAATGCAAAGCGAAAGGGAGCAAAAATCAAAACCAAGATGCACTACTACACAACTTGCCAACAGTTATTTCTTCAGACACGTGAAAAATAAAGACTTGGAAAGGTTTCATGAGTAGAGAACAAAAGATAAATTAAAGCTGTCGGAAGAAACACAATACTAAGAGCCTAGTGGTGCAGTGGTTAGAAGGCAGCATGGCAGGCTAACTCTGCATTCTGCTGCCAGCAGTTCGATCCTGACCGGCTCAAGGTTGACTCAGCCTTCCATCCTTCCAAGGTTGGTAAAATGAGGACCCAGATATGTTGATGTTGTAAACTGCTCAGAGAGTGCTGTAAATCACCATAGGGCAGCATATGAGTCCAAGTGCTATTGATATGCGAAAGGCAGGGGTCTTCAAACTTGACCGCTTTAAGATTTGTGGACTTCAACTCCCAGAATTCCTCCTCCAGTCATGTTAGCTCAGGAATTCTGGGAGTTGAAGTCCACAAGTCTTAAAGTTGCCACGTTTGAAGACCTTTGGCCTAGAGCAACATCTAAAAAAATCCCAAACTTGGTGAACTGTGTCTAAACAACATGGTCAAAGAATTTCCTTTCTCCAGCAAAGGAAGAAACTTCATCAATCCATCTGTCAACAACAGACAGAAAAAAACCCAAAAATCCTTCCTTTCAGTTCAGACCTAATCAGTGAAGATTTTGATGCAACTCAGCTGTTCAACTGGGCTAGATTTTTTATGGATTTCAAGTAATTTTCCTGCAATTATAAAAGAGGACAATATGCTACTTGGAGGGGGAATACTTTCCATATTTAAAAAAATGGAGAAACTGGTAGTGGGTGTTTTCCACAACCGTGACAGCTTTCATACCAAAATATTTAGTTGAATAATTCAGCAATAATCTTTGTGGAGGTTTTCTGGAAGACCTTTCAGGATTTTATACAGAATTTTAATTTACCTGCTTGAGGGTCAGCATTTTGGCTTTTTCCTTGGAGGTGCCCATCTCCCATACGCAAACAACCGTGCTGGTGCCCCCAGTAATGACCAGTTTAGGGTTGGGACAGATGGCACAGAGCACTTGTCCCCATTCTGATAAGCATTCATAAACAATCACTGCCTAAAAAAATAAATAAAAAGAACGAATAGTACAGGCATTGACTTTCAGAACATCCAGTCCCAAGTATTCTATTGGTGTGGTTTCTTGGGGTTCTCTTAAGTTGGTTGTTTTCTTGCAGACATTTCATAACAAATCTAGGTAACACCATCAGTCCTATGGTGATACTGAGTTTGATAATGAAATGTCTCCAAGAAATCAACCA
>BHFT01050237.1:0-22707 GCA_004320025.1 Laticauda laticaudata | reverse complement strand
GAGAGAGAACATTTATGATTCTTCAGAATCTTACTTTCTTAACAAAAGGAGAGTTGGCAAGTGATATCCCATTTATCTTGTTCAATTTGTATCATTTGAGTAATGATGCTCTGATGTTTGTGATGTCATTGTGATAAGTTCTGGATGCCTGTGTTGAGGTCTATCACATGAGGGATGAACCAGATTAGTGATATTTGGAATAAAATGATCTGAAATACATGCCTTGTCTAAATCAGGGGTGTCCAACCTTGACAGCCTTAAGACTTGTGGAATTGAGGGATTCTGGGGATTGAAGTCCACAAGTTTTAAAAATTGCCAAGTTTGGCAATTTTTCTCTAAATCATGAACACAAACATTCTACACCATCCTGCAGAAGGACTATTTTTGAAGTCAAAGATGCCCTTAACTATAAATACTATCTTTCTAAATCAGAAGTATTTGTATAGGTATATTTTTGTGAAAGTCGTTTTCACAAGTTTTCAGAGGAAACTAACATCTGTTAGTTATACAATGCCAGTTTCTTCTCCCCTACACTGAACAGGCATAGCAGAAAAAGACATGCAACACCTATAATCATTTGCCCAGGGAGCAACAGAGTATTCACATTCATAAATAATGCTTTTCATGAGTCGAGTTTTAAGAAGGTGGTGTAGAATAGCATTCCCTGAAGAGAAAATGTTCAGCCATTAAGATTTTTTCTATTCCATACAAATACTCCATAAGGTGGCAGGACTCAACCAACATTTGGCTACTCTCCAAAAATGAAGTCAGGTCAAACTAATTTGCATTTGTATGGGAAAGGATCATGAAAGCCTTGGGAAGCTATCAAAGCTTCCTTTAAAAAGACAGCAGGAAACCAGCTTCTACTGTTGTACAGAAATCTATAAGGTCATGTGACCATGAAATCATGAGAGGTCATTTTTGTTGAGAAACGATGCTGCTCTTGAGTAGAGTCACCCAACCTTCAACCAACATTAAAGATCACGTAGAACATCGTATCTTGGGACGCCAGTCCAAATATGGATTTCACCACTTGTCTATGCGAAGCCCATTTCAGAGAATAAAGGCCATGTTCATTAAAGGCCAAAGTTAATATACCTTAGAGTTAAGATCAGGGTGAGGTTTGAACTTCATGTAAATGCAGTGAACATTTGTGGCCATATTCAGACAGGGAGTTTGCATCAATTCAAAATTATTTCTGGATCTGCCCAATTTAATTATGTGGATCCATTTCAACAGGGAAGCAACTTTTCTTCCCTGAATTTCTGTTCCTGGGTTGTTGGAAATTGGAGCAAATTTGGGCTTTTCTTTTGTAATTCTGGGGCTTGGAGGTCTTCTACTCCAGCCCCCTGTCAAGCAGGAAAACCTTATACCATTTGTGGAACGGCCTATACCAATTGATGAGAATTTTTGTCTCTTCTTAGCTTCTGGGCTTACATCAGCCCATTTTAATCTTCCGTGAAAGAAAACAGAGAAAGAGCCAGAACTCTTGGCAGTTCAGTCCTTGCTCACATCCTCAGATCTATTGATAAGTGTGAAAGATTGCAAGACCCACCCACAGTCAGCCCAGCAGCCTTCCAGTATTTGAGCTGCCACAAGGAAGATAGGGGTCAGCCTATACTCCAAAGCACCAGACAGGGCAGGACAAGAAACAACGGATGGAAATGAATCAAGGAGAGAAGCAACCTGGAACTAAGGAGAAACCTCCTAACAATGAGGACAATTATACAGTTGGACTAGAAGACCTCCAAGGTCCCTTCCTTCTCTAGTCTGATTGATTGATCTTTAGTATCATCCAATGATGAAACATTGAAATGGCACATGATAAAAGTCCCCACACCTATTCAAAGCCCAGTTTTCAAATTTCTGCATGTTTGCATAAGTTAAGGAAAACCCAAGTAATCATAGCTAGATTTCCTTTCTCACCTTTCTAAGTTCTAGGTGAGCTTAATTGAACCTCCATATGTAGTTGTCTGTTTGGGGAAGTGTTACTTCTAAGCATGTTGCAATAAGTGAGAACACTTATTAGCCAGCTGACCTAGGCTGGGTTCTGTTCTTGGATCCAAAGGCTGGAAGGAAAACTGTGAATTCTTCCTCAGAGAAGGGCATCATAGTGCACATGCATACATACTCTTCCAAGAAAACTACATGAACATATTAATTAGTCACCATTAACTTGCAGGAATTGGGTATGTCTAGTGTAATGAAAAGAAGGATTTTGAATGACAGGAGAGCAGTGTTCCAAAAATTGAGGGGCTGCCATAAAGAAGAGGGGGATCAACCAATTCTCCAAAGCACCAGAAGGCAGGAGAAGAAGCAACAGATGGGAACTCATCAAGGAGAGAACCAACCTGGAATGAAGGAGAAGCTTCATTATGGTGAGGACAATTAACGGACGTTGGAATGGACGTTGCCTTCAGAAGTTGTGGGTTCTTCATCACTAGAGGTTTTTAAGAAGAAATTGGACAGCCATCTGTCTGAAATGGTATGGGGGTCTCCTGCTTGAGCAGGAGGCTGGACTAGATGTCCTCCAAGGTCCCTGCCAACTCTGTTATTTTGTAACTAAGGCAGCCCAATTATTCCCCCCTCCTCAAATATGGATCTCCTTGTGGAGAATATTAGTGGCTTAGATGAGTATTGAGGAGGAGTTCCCCTTTTTCTCTCCTCCAAATGCTTTTATTCTTAAAAAGCATAAAGTCGCCCATCTCCAAGCCACTTTTCTTCTGGAGTTCTATGAGCCATAGTGACGTAAAATGGCCACCTCAAACATCAGCCTCTTGATCACTCTAAATTTTCAGTTTTCAGCTTTGTTTTTTTTTATTATGTTCAAAAGAAGGGAGAACCAGATTCTGATTATTCATAGAAAAAGGTATGTAAACACATGTGGATGTAGGTTGCAGTAGAGGTCCATCACGTAAAACTTGACAACTCATGTGGCTCATGTGAACATGTCCATGTCCAGTCCTGTTTGCAGCAAGATGGAAGTGCACTCCACTGGGATTTATGTAAGTGTGTGTGTGTGTGTGTGTGTGTGTTTAAATTGCTTCATTACTCAATGTCAAAAGAGATTTTCCATCATCCAGATCATCGTTCTCCTAAAGGTGCTTTTTCCAAAAGTTAACTAAACTTTCTTGGTTTTTTTTTTTTCTTTGAAAACACTTTGCCTCTTATCCAAGAAGCTTATTCAGTTCTTCAAGAACTGATGACACTCCAAGAACTAAATAAGCTTCTTGGTTGAGAAGTGAAATGTTTTCACAGAAAAAAAAACAAAACCCAAGAAAGTCCATTGTCTTTGAGACTACTCCATTACTCAGTCTTACTTTTAGCCATGTCATCTCCTTGTGGTCTCCACTCCAATTCTCGGCTGGTTTTGATTTTATTTAGCTTCCTCAAAGACCTACAACCATCAACCAAGTGAGGCTGTCTGCTATGGGTTCTGGAATGCCCTCTTCCTGGCTCTGAAAACTGTAACTTTTTGGGATGGTTAAACATTTGAGACCCTATCATTGTGTATTGCAGATAATTGGTAAATGGTGTGTGTGATGTAGATGGGGATGACATTATGTTGTCTTAAATGGAAGATTGGAGAAGAATAAGTGTAATGTAACCAGGAAGAAAAGGCCAAGTAAGGTGAAGAGAAACTGACAGAGGATTTGAATCTGATTTGGAGTTTGAAGGGTATCTCTCTAGCTTGGAGGTTTGATGGGATTTCAATAGACAGTGTGATAGAATGTATGAAGAAGGATGCTTCTTGAATTTGAATGGAAACAGAGTTGAGAAAGTTTGTGAAAAGACAAGGCTATGGATGTAATTGGTGGTGAGTTAGAATCTGAGTTGAAATTCAATGATTATCTAAGCTGGAAGCAGAAGATTTGGCAATTCACAATTGCTAAAGCAAGACCATTGCTATTTATTTGCAAATTGCAAAATGTAAAACCAGCTAGATTAGATGTATCGTATATACTCGCATATAAGCCGACTTTAGAATGCTTTTTTTTTTTTCAAATTTGGGGGTCGGCTTATATGCACATACCATGGCTGATTTGTTTTTTATAACCACCGTTATTTGGTGGTTGAGGAGGGCCGCAGAATCCCCTGGTTCAGCGCAGCGGTTATTTTAGTCCAGTGGGTTTCAATGACCACTTGGAAAGAAAATCCCCACTTCTCCCTCTCGTGGCCATGCCTTGATTTGCGCGGAGTAGCGACTTAGCGAGGTGGCTTCCCGCGATGAGAGTCTTGGCTTCTCGCACTCCCTGTCAGCTGGCCTTAGGCAGCCCTCGCTTCAAGTAAAACGCGTGCGAGAGTCCGGGCGCCATTTTTTTCTCCCTGATGGAACGATGAGCCCGCAACTTTTTGCCCCACCAACCTTTTCCTCTGGGCCTTCACTTCTGCTGTTCAGGAGTCGCACCCAAAACCCTGTCTCCCAGAATCTTTCTGATGGTGAACCTTGGTCTTGGCCCATCTTGCAGGGCATTGAGGCTCAGCCGGTTGATCGCCACGTGTTGCTCAGAAACAGGATAGCCTGACAGATTGAAATTCATTGGGGGAGGGGTGGGTTTCTGTGCTGAATCTACTCGAAAATAGTTATAATTTAACCTGTTCCCAGCTCTTTGGGGAAATGTCGGTAATTACGCCAGTCTCCAGAGATTTTTTTTCATTGGGTCTCCAGATTTTCCTTATCAAGGGGTTGAATACCATGGTATTTGGGGGTCGGCTTATATGCAAGTTTTTGCAAAATTCCTCATTTTGGGGCAGTTTTTTAAGGGTCGGCTTATATGAGAGATCGGCTAATATGCAAGTATATATGGTATAACGATCAAAAAGAAATGAGAGACTCCGAGATTAACATTCAATCATTGTCCTTTCTCTCTAGAACAACATATTCTCCATGGTTATCTGGACCACTACACTGGTGATGTTTGGGGCAAGGACAGAAATTGTCCTTATTAAATCACCTTTGGAATTGTTTGGCAATTATGGGTTTAGTTATGGTTCATCATAGTCTTATTTGTGGGTTTTTGATAATATTGGGAAGTTAAATCTTGTGAAGAGGGTAGGGGGAGGAAGGAAGGAAGGATAATAAATGAATGATTTCTAATGCTTAAAGAATGTCAGCAAATCTTACTGTTAAAAATGTATTGATGATTATGTTATTAATTATAATGAATAGATTTCTGTGAAACCTTTGCTGCTTTAGATATTTTGAGAAATAGGTTCAATCAACTATAGAGCAAGGGGCTTTGTGGAAGAAACTTAATTCATTGAAGGTATAAATCATTCTGAATGTGCTTTGAATGGTTGACTCACATCTAATATTTGAGTCATTAAAATCAAATGATCACCCTGGATGAGTTTGAAGAGTCAATTCATTTTAGAAAAATTGTTTAGTGCATGCAAACATCCAACACTTTGAAACATTTTGGATAATTTTTTCAAATGTCTAATTTGATCTTTCAAACAATTAAGACACTGGTATGACATTGGCAGGCCCCTGAGCTCAAGAAAGACCCATAGAAATTACTTCTGAGCAGTTTCCTTTACTCTTCTTCACTCATAGATAGGAATCTGGCCAAACTAAAGCAACTACTTGAATAATTAGAGATATATCTGAGAAACTCTGGGAACCCTTACCTCTGCTCCTCCCAACCAGACTGTCTAAAAACTTCTCTGACTCTTGATCCCCTGGAATGCAGCCCCTCCCTCCTGGGAATTCACATATTTTAAGTTATATATGGGTCTTAGCTTAATAAATTATATGGACATGTCCATGCAGTCCTTAAGGAGCTTTTTATAATTGTGCCTTAGCACAACTTTGATCTGCTCACTTCATTATAAAGCTTTAGTATCTTCACATTTTGGGTAATTCACAATAGCTGAAAATTGCAAAAGCTTTGAGTTATCTACTCCTTAATGGCACTATAAGACAAGTTCCTTCCTTCCTTCCTTCCTTCCTTCCTTCCTTCCTTCCTTCCTTCCTTCCTTCCTTCTCTTTTCTGGAGCTTCTTTCCTTGACCTTCCTTCCTTGACCTTCTTTGACTTTCTTTGACTTTCATGCCTTGATTTTTCTTCCTAGACCCTCCTTCTTTCTTTCATCTTCCTTGACCTACCTACCTTCCTTTCTTCCTTCCTTCCTTCCTTCCTTCCTTCCTTCCTTGATCTTCCTTCCATTCTTGATCTTCCGCTGACTTCCCTTCCTTCCTTCCCCTTCTTTCCTTCTTTCCTTCCTTCCTCCCCCTTCCTTCCTTAACTTTTCTGGAGCTTCTTTCCTTGATCTTCCTTCCTTGATCTTATTTGACCTTCTTTGACCTTCATGCCTTGATTTTTCTTCCTAGACCCTCCTCCTTTCTTTCACCTTCCTTGACCTTCTTTCTTTGATTTTCCTTCCTTCCTTGACCTTCCTTCTTGATCTTCCTTCCATTCTTGATCTTCCTTCCTTTCTTCCTTCCCCAGAAAAACATTGGGCTTCTTTAACTAACACATCATTTAGCCACATGACACCATATGACTTCCAGACTTTCAAACCTTGTGCCTAGGCCTATGGATAATCCCCTCTCATACCTAAAAGAAGAAGGACCTACAAGAGAGAGCAGGCCGTTCACATGATATTTCTACCTTTCCAGTTTGGGAGTTGCTGCAATGCCATTTGAAGCCTCTTCCTGCATTCCCAAAATAAACTTAGAAGAAATTAACCCTTGCCAGCCCAAAGAGAGGAGCCGATTTTGCTATCCGTTCTGTCCTGAAATGATCTTGTAGAGTTGTAGGTGAGTGAGTTCTTCAGCTACCACCTCCTCCTGTTGACCTTGCTAACTTTCTTGGGGAAAGAACATCCTTTTACATGCATTGGAGCAGTGTGTTTCATCTTAGGTGATCTTGTTTTTGAGAAGCTAGTTGCCTAGGAGACTCAACTCTCTTTCTGCTCATCCTGCAAAGTCACCCCCATTAATCTGCCTTCCTCCTTTCTTAAAATAAGTCCCTTTGAGAGACCATCACATGGCAATGCTAGTTATTGCAGGAATCCACTCCATTTCATTACTCAAACTAGGTAAAATCATCAGTGCTCTACCAATGATGTTGTCTAGTTTGGGCCATGAAATGTCTGCAAGGAAACCACCAAGCTCAGAAAACACCAAGGATCCCACACTCATCCTCCGCCTCTTTGCAAACCTTATTCCCTTCTAGCACTAATGATGTTGCCTAGTATGGTCATGAGACAACTGCAAGAAAACCATCCAGCTCAGAGAGCATCAAGGACCCTTCATTTCAACCCTGAGCTACAAATATTATACTGTATTGGTAAATACAAAGGTGTTAAGTGTCCTGGGAGCTCCTCCAGCCCAGCCCCTTTTAAGAAATCTTAGCTCACATAGCTAAACCAAACCAAGTTCTTCAACCTAGGAACTGACAAGTGCTCATGTGACACAAATGGGCATGCTTGTAGAGGGGAGATGGAAGCCGTGAAGGGGCCTTATGATGACTAGAAGGCCTGAGAAATTTGAATGGAGAGAAAGAGGTGGCAACCATAAAAGCGATCACTGGCTAAGAGGAATGATGGGAAGCTGTAACCATGGATGAAAGTGGACTATAAGGAAGGACCTCAAAATGGACCATAAGGTTGCATAAGAAAAAGGCTTAGCACTTTTCCCAAAAAAAGACACAGAGCTCAGAAATTCTCCCTGCAAACAAGTCCTGCAAGCGACAAGTAAAAAAAACAAACCCTCATGCAACTAATGGGGATTATTCCTAGCCAGAGGGATTGTCTTAACTTTCCCTTTGTTGCATTAAATAGAAAGAAAATCACCTTGTCTTTCACAAAGTCTCATCTTTGACATCCCTTGACTGAAAATGGGCCTGTCTTGCTATAAAATCATCAGGAGCATCTTTTTGATTGCTGTCAAATCACACCATATAGCAGCCAAGCATAATGACACTCCTACACGAAGAGATGCATTTCACTGTAAACATTTCACATTCCTCTTGCATTTTTGTCTCTGTGTGTGTGTGTGTGTGTATGTGTGCGTGTGCATGTGCACATTTGCACTTGTGACAGCTTCAAGGGCTCTGAAGAGGCTTGTCTGATTGAAATGTCACTCTACCTTCCGTTCACACTTCAGACTTTTGCTGTAGGCATGCATGAAAACATTTTGTGCTTGGCTACTGTTGAAACAGGAATATTTGCTGTATGAACTTGAGAACTGAGAACTTGGACTTCGGCTGAGCTAAAATATAGATAGATAGGTAGGCAGGTAGGTAGATGGAGAGAGAGAGAGAGAAGGAGAATTAGATGATAGATAGATAGATAGATAGATAGATAGATAGATAGATAGATAGATAGATAGATAGATAGATAGATAGATAGATTCACCCAGGTCCACTTGACTGAATTATTCAGGAAGTGCGCTCATGTAAAGATAAACATACATGTACATTCATTTGTGTGGAGACTTATACAACATCACCATTTTTCCCGCACCTCTGAACAAATCTGTTTAAAATGACCTGCAAGTGTGTTTACCCATGGCAATCTTGACTCTGTTGACTCAGCATTAAAAAAAAAAAAAAACTGGGCAAAGTTTTGGTTCCAGCTTTGACAAAACTCTGCATTTGACACATTGATTGCTTGAGTTTGCAGCTGGCCACAATCAATTCCAACATCAGTGGCTTACATAGCTATAAACACAAATGTATAACATTTGTGTTGTACTTAAAAATGAATCAGTTTCAACAATCAGATCAGAACCAATTTCCCTTCCTAAATTTTAACCAGAGATATTTCTAAAAAAATCACTCACATACCCAGAGAGATATAGATAGATGGATGCATGGATGGATAGAGAGAGAGAGAGAGATTAATAGATTGATAAATAGATGAATGATTTAGTGATCCTATTGTGATTTTTTTTAATCTTCAGTATCCCATGTGTTAGATGTAGATAGGAAGGTAGGTTGGTAGGTAGAAAAAAAGAAAGGAAGAAGAAATAGAAAGAAAGAAAGAGGAAGAGAAAGAAAGAAAGAAAGAAAGAAAGAAAGAAAGAAAGAAAGAAAGAAAGAAAGAAAGAAAACATTTGGCAAATGCTTGTTGTTTACTTGAAGCATAAGCTTATGTAGAACAGACACTGTGTTTATTTTAAACATTATAAATAGATGGTTCATGACAGTGGTAAATTTCACAGTTACAGAAAGCGCTCACATTGAGGTTGCTAATGCCACCACCCCAAAGTGGCCAGGCTGGATGTCAGTATGGAGACAAACCCTTAAAATAGTACTGGGATGACAAATATAATATCTCCCTTTCCAGAGCAAAACAAAAAACAAAAACCTTCAAGTATTTTAAGACTTAAAATATGGGTCTTTCTCAGAAAAAATTAAGAGGATAGCTACCAACATACAACCAAATGCCTACATGTCATTTTTGCAATGCAGAGAAGGGGGAGGTGATTTTTCACTTATTTGACCTCCATTATCAAGACTTTCATTTGGGCCTGCGGTTAATTGATGGGAGGCAGTTTTCTCCCCACTGAAAGTGTCAATAGTCCCTAAGCGTCCTTGGGACTAAATCAGGGGAAAAGCTCTGCTCCTTTGGTACTCACAATGAAACTTTGCACCCATATATGGAAAGGATGGAACCTGCATTGAGATGCTGCAATGCTGGGGTTTTGTGTGTGTATGTGTGTGTGTGTGTGTGCTTTTGACAAATTTGAAAGGTCTCTGTGATCGCGATTATCTGCTTCAGGTAATATTTCTGGGATACTTTGATTTGTTTGATGTCTAAATTCCAGAGATGGTATTCAGCTGGTTCTGATTGGTTCTAGAGAACCAGTAGTAAAAATTTTGAGTAGCTTGGAGAACAGGCCAATCCCACCTCTGACTAGCCCCGCCAACCCCATCTCTTCTCCGCCTCCCATTGAGTCCCATTGAGTCCATAATTTGAGATACTGACTCAGACCTGACCCTTCCAAGTGCTCACAAAGAGAAAGGGAAGGAAGAGAAAATACACTGAGGCTTGCAGAGGTAGAAATTAATCCAAAATTGTCATTCAAGACACAAATGTCCATGGTTGAATTGTCATATTTTGGACACATGATACAAAGTCCTGTTTGAGCACATCTGAAAGGGTGAGTAAGGGGTTAGGAAGAAAGAAGGGCTAGTAGGGCCTACCAGTTACAACCGGTTAGAACCTGGATAAATTTTCTCAATGAGCCCAATGATGCACATGTGGAATAGCTCTTTCCGAGGTGTATCTGGGAAGAGAAATGGTGTAATAAGTTGGGTGTCTTGTCTTGTTGTTCGGAGACTATCGCTGCACAATGGAATTAGGAAAATGCTCACCCAGCATGCCTTTTCTTCTAATTAGCATCCTAATTGCAGTGCATTTGTCATAAAATTAATTTTCTGTCCTATTGCTTCTGGATGTGGGAATGAAAGCGAGAAACAAAATATAAATGATGTCCTAACGGAAAGGCAAACTAGGGTATTAAAAAAAACACGCTACTAACTGCTCAATTCATAAAGCTTGGGTCAAATCCTTGTGATAGATTAAACTGTTTATTTAGTCTGCTGTGAGTCTAATCTATTTGTTTGCTTAATCACTGAGGTTTTAGGCCTTGGGAAAGGCCTAGAGAGGCAGGCATGGCAAAAGTTTGGGAAGGCAAGACCTCAAGAACAAAAGGTCTACTAGATGGAAGATCTAGAACTGTGCAATGTTTCTCCTATCGGGAGAAAGTAACTTAGTCTTTCTCCCAAAGTCTAAGTTAGACTTGGGCTGTTTAACACACTGCTATTTACAACGAAAGAGAAAGACTATTACTAGCAGCGACATCACTGTTACCACCACTATTTCTCTTTGCTTCTCACACCTCCATCATGCTTAACCTGGGTGGTTAATCTGTTCATCAGAATCCTCCAGAGATACATGAG
Source organism: Laticauda laticaudata (assembly GCA_004320025.1). Classification (NCBI taxonomy): domain Eukaryota; kingdom Metazoa; phylum Chordata; class Lepidosauria; order Squamata; family Elapidae; genus Laticauda; species Laticauda laticaudata. The sequence continues at coordinate 11,793 of BHFT01050237.1, read as the reverse complement.
CCCAAGCAGATGATTCTCCCCTTAGGAAAAAGATCTTCTGAACCTACAATTGCCCTCATTGCTTCTCTGACCTGATCCTGTTTCCATTAAGCCCCAAGAGTAGAAAGCCGAGAAAGACCATATTGGTGCACCAGTGAATCCATTCTTTAATGACTCCGAATCTCCAGAGTTTCACCTCCAGAACAGCGAAACCCCAGGGACACACTTACAAATAAACATAAATCTCTTTGGGAACTATGCTCATAAGCTCTGTGTCAGCGTTCCAGAAAACCTCCACTCCAACCAATAAGTCTGAGACAGACATCCTCTCAAAAGTTATGTTTTATTTGGATAGTAAACTGGCACACCTGGGAAATCCTGAATCTGAAAGTTCTGGGTTTCCTTGCAATAAGTAAAAAAATCAGAAATCCACCCCCTGCACCCATCATTGCATCACATGCCCCAATCACCATCCATCCCAACTTGAGATGTCCCCTCCACCAGGTGCAGAAATAACATGACCTTGACTTAAGAAGAAGAATGCTATTATGTCTAATCACATACACGCTAAGAAATTCCCCCCTCCCATTTTCCCAGGCTCAAGAAAGTGGTGGTGTGGAAGCGTCTGGTGTCAATATGGCTTCCAAAGCTGACATTCTGTTTTCATTTTCAGCCCAAGAGAATTGACTATCTGATCTTGGAAAAACAGAGTCAGTTTAAGAACACGAATGGCCCAAATATCTGGCCCAGGTTATATACCTTTCCTTTCGAAGTCATGTTCCTATATTGATACACAGGGAAGGATTTGCATCAATTTATTTCAATAGGAGACAACTACTGCCTATTGGGAAGTAAAGAACCAAGGAAACATTTCCCAACAGCTAGAACAATTAGTGAGGACAAGAGCTTGAAGTTGTTGGTGCTCCATCACTGGAGGTTTTCAACAAGATACTGGACAATCCTTTGTCCAGAACAGGGGTCTTCAAAGTTGACAGCTTTAAGACTTGTGGATTTCAACTCACAGAATTCCTCCTCCAGTCATGTTAGCTCGGGAATTCTGGGAGTTGAAGTCCACAAGTCTTAAACTTGCCAAGTTTGAAGGGTCTTGGTCTGGAATGATATGAGGTCTCTTGCCCAAGAAGGAGGTTGAATAAGAAGCCTCCAAAGCCCCTTCTGATCCTATGATTCTATAAACCTATTTACTAAAAATAGTGAGTAAGTCATCCTAAAAGCAGGTATGGCTAGATTTCTAATGGTAAGTTGTTTTTTGGTATGAAGCATCTCTTACAACTGTGAGCCAAGTAAAGGAGGACAAATAATGAGGCATGCACAATAACATTGTTAGCCAAGTGTCACAACTTAAGTTCTTGCATTGGCTATTGGCATGCAAGTGTCTCATGTGTGATAACATTGCCCTGGGGATGTCATTATTTTGATGTCATTATCATTTCTTGCAGGTACTGCTGCTTACATTGTCAGATTAAAAAAAGCAGATATAAATTCAATTTATTTGGTTGTACAGCTGACCTCTGTTCTCTCTTGGTACCCAACATTTGGATGATTGGTGATGACATCTATTATAAATAGTCTTTCTGCATCCATTTCGTTCCAACATATCTGGGTCAACTTTTTTCTTCCTTTCAACCTGAGATAATAGGATATTGTGGCAAGATTCTTAGTTTGTTCACATCCCTTTGGATGAGCTGCAGATTTCCCAAATTCCTGAATCTGCTTCAGTTTATGGAACATCTTGCAAAGTGACAGATGCATTCTAGCAGATAAGCCCATGCACATGAATATTAAAACATCATTTCATAATGCTACAGCTGACAATGGCTGACGCATTATTGGACAACTATATCTTTGTACCTTTGTTTTCAATTCATGCAGGATAGAAGAGGAAATGAATACAGTACAAACATGGAAAGGAGTATACAGCACCACAACTTACTTCACTGAGAAAGGACTGGGTGTTTAGTGCTTAGACTATTCCTGTCTCTGTCTTCAAAATTTGACAGGTATACATTAGTGAGAGATTCATTTACACACAAATGTTCCTACTCTTACATAAAATAATAATTTCAAGGGTTGCTATTTATATTCCGGAAAGGCTAGAAGATAATTTGAATTCTGATGATTCAAAAATAATAATGCAGAAAAGTTTCCTAGGTAGACAGACAGATGGGTAAATGAATGGATGATAGATTCAGTAAAGAACACAAGGATTCAAACATTGTCTGGTTTTTTCCCCTGGCTCCATTTTAATTTGAATTGCTTCCTTGTCCATACAACTCCCTTTCATTGTAGTTCCTCTTTACTGTCTTGAAAGCAAGACCAATACAGAATTTTACAGCTACAATTGCAATTATTTATTAAAACCTACTAAATTCCAAGTGACCTATCAGTGCTTATAATTGCCTTGGCAATTATATTGGTATTGTAGACATTTCCAGCTAGCCATGATGAGGACAAAAGGACAAAAAAAAAAGGGTTTACTGTGAGGTCACAACCTCCTGCTCTCACGTGCATCATGATATTAAACTCGGATACATAAAGGGAAGAGTATGTGTTGTAATATCACAATGCATATTGTGTTACCTGGGTCTTGCCTCCACCTGGAGACATACACAACTCAACAAATGTACAACAAGACCTTCATAAGGTTGAACACACTGCTCAGTTTCATAACAGATAGTGGTTTTAAACACATATGTATTGGGAGCTAAATTGTATGTATTGGTGAAACTATTTTGTTATGCTGTGTGTTTTGGTGGTTTCTTTATGCCAAAGTTAAATTTCATTGAAGCCCTGAAGAAGATTCAGATGCAATTCAAAATGTCAGGGCTTTCTTGTAGTGAAGTTGGTTTAGTTTTCAGTTACTGATTGCATATTATATCCCAGTTTACTGGATTGCAATCTTTTTCGGTAGACGAGTTTCCAAATTGCATCCAGTCATTTGCTGTCTTGCTTTGTGACCACAATTTCCTGCTTCTTGCTCTGAGATCCTTTGATTTGTTTAACATCTAGATCCTAATACTCATTCTGTACCCAAAAGTGCTATAATCATGGGTAGAATACTCTTGAGGAACAGAAGGAAGAGCTACTATGAAAACAATAGTTAGGTAACAAATCTGCGCTGGGTCAGAAATGTAATTTGAGTTCCTGTCTCAGACCTGACCCTCCCAAGTTCCTATGAGGACAAAGAAAAGGAGAAGAAAATATGTGGAGGCTTGCAGGGGTACAAATTAATGCAGAGTTTTCATTTAGGACACAGGTGCCCATGTTTAGATTGTAGTATATTGGACACACAATGCAAAGTCCTGTTTTAGCAGCTGAGTTGAAGAAGTTGGAAGGGGACTGAAGAAGAGAAGGATTAGTGGATGAACTTGCTTATAGAAGTGATGAATACATCATAAGAAGACCGAAAGGACAAGGTCTCTTTACCTTATTGCCAGGCATTAATACCAAATTGATTTCTGCATAATGATTGAAAATCAATCAATGCTGTTTACTATACAAATAATTTTGGAGTGTGTATTTTATCCTGGCTCTTCCTGCCTCTGCATTCCACCCCCCTGGACTTGCATACCAACCTCCACAGCTGATGTGTGAACTTGGAAAAAAAACAGCTTTGGTTTTTAAGGCGTGCGTGGTGTTTGGGAGAGGTGTTATGTAGAAGTCCACATGCTCTGCCTCACAGCTCGCCCTCAAATCAAGATCACTGCAGAGTTCTTCAGGACAAGCAAAGCTAACCATAGCACTTTTAAAGTATGGGAAGGGAGGGAGGAAAAAACAGTTTTATCAGGAACTGAAATGCACACACTGATGTGTGTAATTATGAAACTTGAGAAGGCAAAGTTGTTGAGCATCATGGCTCAGCCTACATTTGGCCAGCATGCTCAATTTCCATGGAGATTCTCTAGCATGTCATGGATCTGTCTGATGATACTTCTGACAAGATGTCAAGCTCTCGTAGCAGAAAACAAATTTCTCACAGAGATCTCTCTCTAATCAGATTTATTGAAAGAGAAAAGAGATTAGGGAACAGAAATCTCGGCGGCGAGCAAGAACCCAATTTATCTCTCAGTTGCTAGGGCAGAGCTTTCCTGTTTCTCTCACTAGCCATCCTGGGAGGGTTGAGCTGATCATTTCTGGAACAAAGAAGGAAACTGCTGGAGATCAGAGCTCAATTTGCCTTCTATCTTCCTCTTTCACAGATCCTGTAGTGTTAGTTCTAATTACGTTCTCAAAGAAAGGAAGGAGATAATTTAGCTCAGGAAACGTGCTCTGCTAGAGAGCTATTACTCGTCTGCAAAAAAAATATGGTACAGTTCTAAATCTTTGCTACCAACTAGTGGTTTTCCAGGTGTTTGCAGCCCACATATGGAAAATGCTTAACTCCCTCCCACACACCTGGTTCTAACTCAGAAAAAGAGTCTGGGCCCCCTTTTTGCAGTGTGAGAAGATGCGTGTATGTGTGTGTGTGTTGTGGAAACATGTCTCAGCTTCAGGAAATACACATATGAACCTACAGTAAAATGGCAATGAGGAATTCTGACTTGCTTAATGTACACTGAATGCTTCTAGTTAATGCATGGTTATTTCATGTATTTTATTTATTGATGAGTATCCTGCCTTCATTACTTTTACAATGAACTGTGAATACAGACCTTCTTCCTCCTATTCTCCCCACAGCAACAACCCTTGAGATGAGATGGATAAAAGAGAGTGATTGGCCCTTAATTATCTAGCTGGCTTTTGTGCCTTAGATGAAACTAGAACTCACCATCTCCTGGTGTTTGACCCTTTGTTGTCGGATCCAAACTTTTGAACTCCATCCTCCAGATGAAACGTCTCTCTAGCAGAGTGTGTGCTTTCTCTGTGTGATATTATGGGAGTTGATGGCTGGCTATTAACACATTGGCTGTGGTTTCCTTGTGCTGCCAAATCCTGGTACCTCCTAAGTACTTGGCAGCACAAGGAAACAACAGCCAACAATTTAATAGCCAGCCATCAAAACCCCAATCAACATCTAAAGGGCCACATACAACAGGCACCTTGTCAATGCCACACACAGAACAGCCCAAAGCATGCATTCTGCTGGAGAGAAGTTCCCTGAGGTTGGGCTCCAGAGTGAGTCCAAAAGCTCAGAAAACTAAACTTCTGGTTCTGGTTTCCGACCCAGATTGGATCCTGCAACATTATCCTGGAACACGTTATATCCGCCTTCATTTGTGGAAGATTTTGTGCCTAAGGTTTTGTGCCTAAACTCACAGTCTCTCATTGTCTAGCCTGGCACCTTAACCACTAGACAAAGCTCTCTCCCTCTCCCCCTCCCTCACCCCCCTCTCTCAACTATATGGTTGTGGTTGGTATCAACCTATCATAAACCTGTTGTAGCAGTTGGATCTTGATTGGTCCTTTGACTTGATAAATTGCTTTTTTGTTTTTGATAAAAAACAAAAATTTTTGAAGGGACGCCTGATTTGTTATGTTGAATTGCTGGACTTCTTAGGTTTGACTCCTGAGTGAATATAGACACCTATGTTGATCTTTCCACCTTATAGAATTAGAATAGAATTTATTGGCCAAGTGTGATTGAACACACAAGGAATTTGTCTCTGGTGCATAAGTTCTCAACAAAGTTTTAAGTCATAGATCAAAATCATATCATTATATTATATTATTATTACTATAGTTGATCTTGTTATAACTTTGTTTCTTTGTGAGTTATATTTTCTCTATCTCTCATCAGGTCAGTGCATGTCATTAGGGAGAAGATAGGTTGACTGCTATAACAAAGAGAAATAAACCTAATATTTACTTCTGTTGCTATTAATTATGTATTATTGCTAATTTTTCCATTGTGGCACTTCCTCAGTTCCATAAGGAAGATTTCATACTGTAATGTGGGCATTGAAGCATTGGTCAAAATAAAGGTCTCATAGATATGAAAAACTCAAAACCCACACACTATTTGGCTGTCTATTAACCGGCTCCTGGCAACTTTCAATGATTTGTTGTCATTAGAACTATATGATAGCAACAGTTACATATTATACAGATAACCAGGATACAACTCTGGGAGGAAGCAGCTGCTATAAAGGTCAAGAGAGCCACTAGATAGCAGCAAAGACCACGGCATTGCATTTCTTTGCTACCCCCTATCAGTCACTCCAGTTGTTGCAGTCCAAATAGACTATCATAATAAGAAGTGTCACAATACAAGAAAATATTTTCTAGCTCAGGGTTGAACTATGGGCTCCTTGGTGCTCTCTGGGCTTGGCTGTTTTCTTGCAGATGTTTCATTACCCAACTAGGTAATATAATCAGTGCTCAGAGTAGGGTTTCCTCTTCTGTTTATCTTGTCCTGTCAGTGTTGGTAGTAGTTGTTTGATTAGGCTGGGTTTTTTAATTGAGTTGGTAATTCTTTGATTGGTGTTTTGTTTATTGCTTGGTGTTAACCTCTGTTTAATCTGGGTGGTGATTGCTGGTCAGGAGATATTGTGGTTTTAGCTTTTTGACTGTCTCCTTTGAGTGGTATGTAGATATAATTTACCTTTATGTGCCTGCTGATGGCTGCCAGCAAGCCACCTGCTATATAAACAGAGAAGAAACCACATACCTTTCTACCACTGGCAATGTTACTTAGTTGGCAGATGAAATGTCTGCAAGAAAACAGCCAAGCTCAGAGAGCACCAAGGACCCCAAAATTAGCATCTTTTACTGTAGACCTCTTGGAAAAAGGGATTGGCCAAGAGAAATTTAAAATATCACACACCCCCACCTTAAGTTTGTAAGAGAAGGGTGCTATCTCTTATTAGACTTAAAAGAACATTAAAAGCAGCTCAAGTCTCAATATTTGACACAAATATCAGGGTGGTAATATTTGCTCGTGTCATGCAGGGACCAGGTATGAAGTATTTCCACAGTTTACAAGCCCCAAATAGATCAGTTCTCTAATCACACTCAATGCAATGCAAAAACTTGTTAAAATCGTATTTATTTTGGACTAGTGAGATTGGAGTCCACCTCATACAAAAATGTACAGTACGAAAACATTTCCAGGTTATAACAAACAAACTTAGCTTTTGCCATTAAATAGCAAACACATGCACAAATGCCAGGAGATGTTGTACTGCTTATATGAAAGAGAAAGGCTGTCATTAATCATAAAGCTTTTGCAGAAAAGTAGATATCTCCAGAGAAATTCATGTGATTCCTTTGTTACACCCTGCTGTAGAGGTATTAAGGCAAGTCAAAATTTCACTAAAATAAATGACATTAAAGAAAAATAATCCACACACACACACACACATTATAGTGCCCTGGTAGGAATTGGAATTCTCTCTTGCATTTTTCTTCAGGACTAGGTATTTTGTATGATCCAGTTTTCTCCAAAGAAAAATAAAATTCCACTCTGAGAGAAGCACAGTGAATGGACAAGACAGCAATCAATTTTATTAAGCTTACTTTTAGCATCATCTTAAGACCAACTCTCTAAAGCAGGTTATAACTTTCCTCTGTACATTTATTTTGTAAACTGATTGATATTAATATATGATGCCTGGTGGACCTCTGCTCAGTTTCAGAGATGTAGACTTAAGGGATAAAATTGGAATGCAATAGGTTTTGAAGCCCACAAATCACACATCTTCCTTTTTATTACACAAAGTAGATAAGGTTCCATTGGACGTGATGGCCATAGAGAAGAGAAACTCCTGCTTTTGTCTTCATCTTCATCTTCATCTTTTCTTCTACAATATTCCCATGGTCCTCCCTTCTGGAAATCATTGTCTCAGATAAAGAACATGTCTGTTTTTCCAATCTCTGAATTCTGTGCAAAAGGAAAGGAGGAGGAGGAGGAGGAGGAGGAGGAGGAGGAGAAGAAGAAGAAGAAGAAGAAGAAGAAGAAGAAGAAGAAGAAGAAGAAGAAGAAGAAGAAGAAGAAGAAGAAGAAGAAGAAGAAGAGACAGATATCCAGTTTCCAGTTCCCACTTCCCAGCTGTGATGGGGAGATTTGCTTCTTTGTTCCACTGTCAGCAGTGTAATTTTACCCTTCAAAAGAGCATCCCAGCACATCCCTGTCTGAATTTTGATTGTTGCTTCTTCATTGTCCTTTCCTTGCTCCTGCTATTATTTCTGGCGACTAAAGCTTCTCCTCTCTCCCATACATATGCACTGTATTCCTGGCATGGCTTCAGCAAACAATCTGAAATGTTCTGCAGGCCGTTTGAGAGACACTGAAAAAGAGCTTTGCTAAGGCTGGGAGGGGGAAAGAAGAGAGGGAGGGAGGGAGGGAGGGGCAAAGAGAGGATTGGAACCATAGCTGGTTCCAGGAAGGGAGCATTCGGTTCTCTTCGTCTATTTTTCTAACCTCCATTTGAATAGCTGCCAAATTGATATTCTGTCTTTATTTGGTGGGCTTAGATAGCAGGCATCCCTCCTGGGCCTGAAATGAACTGTCACTCATTGTGCCACCTGTGCCAGCCTGACATAATGTTAACTGGCAGCTTGCTAACTGGCCAAATTGCCACCCCTCTCTTGAACATGGCACCGGAAGTCTCGCTTGGAAACAACTTGTGTTCCACACCTGCTGCTTGCAGCAGCCTTGACAATACTAGGCAGGGAGGGATGCTTTGGAAAATGAGCTAGGATTTATGATTGTGGGGGGAGCTGCAGGAAACACTGGCTAGGAGAAGGAATTTTTTTTTTTTTTAAAGGAAAAGCTTGTAAGAGCTTATTTAGAAAAATCACAATTGGCTGTTTCTTTGAACGGCTGCTCATTCAGAATCAGGTGATCATCTGGGAAAGAAGGAAGGAAAGAAGAAAGGAAGGAATGGATGAAGGAAGAAAGGAAAGAAAGAAAGAAAGAAGGAAGGAAGGAAGGAAGGAAGGAAGGAAGGAAGGAAGGAAGGAAGGAAGGAAGGAAGGAAGGAAGGAAGGAAGGACCGACCGTGGTGGTGTAGTAGTGAGGCTGCGATATAGCAGGCCAATTCTGCCAACTGTCAGGAGTTCGATCCTAACCAGCTCAAGGTTGACTCAGCCTTCCATCCTTCTGAGGTGGGTAAAATGAGGCCCAGACTGTTGTGGGGCAAGAGGCTGATTCTGTAAACCACTTAGAGAGGGCTGGAAAACACAGTGAAGCAGTATATCAGTCTAAGAGTTATTGCTATTTTCCTTCCTTCCTTCCTTCCTTCCTTCCTTCCTTCCTTCCTTCCTTCCTTCCTTCCTTCCTTCCTTCCTTCCTTCCTTTCCACTGGTTAGAATGCAGTATTGCAGGCTAATTCTGCCCACTGTCAGCAGTGCAATCCTGACTGGCTGAAGGTTGACTCAGCCTTCTATCCTTCTGAAGCGGGTAAAATGAGGACCAAGATTGTTGGAGGGGGGGCAACAGGCTGACTCTGTAAACCGCTTAGAGAGGGTGGTAAAAGCACCATGAAGCAGTATATAATCGAAGGGCTTTTGCTAACTGGGAAGGAAGGAAGGAAGGAAAATGGGTTGAGCCAGGAGACAAAGAGGAGATAGCTAAAGGAAGCTCTCTTACTTCTTATTTTCAGCTCCCTTAGAAATAGGGGGCAGGGGAAAGGGCTGTACCACCAAAAAAAGTCTATATAGCACATGGCTTTTAAAAAAAAAAAATCCCATCTTTATTATTTTTATAAATGAAAGGAGGAGGTGGACATACCTAATACACCTCCTATTTTTCTACACCAACAACCCTGCGAGGTGAATTGGATGTGAGAGAGAATGACTAGCCCGAAGTCAGGGACTAGAATTCCAGGTTACTCAGTGATTGGCCCAAAGTCGCCCAAGTGGCCTTCATGTTCAAGGTGGGACTAGAACTCCCAATATTCTGGTTTCTCACATGGTGCCTTCACCACTAGATCAAACTGGCTTTTGGACTGTGTCCTTCCTCTTCAAGTGACACAATATTTGGGTAATACTCTGATGGAAAATGGAAAAACTTCCCTGTGAGATCAATCTGCTCAGCCTTTACCTTTTGCTATGACATGTGGAAGTCCTTCCCTGGATACAGAAACTAACCCAGGATGTGCCTAGTTAGGATTTCTATGGATATGCTCCAAAGGCTGGTCCAGGGAGCTGGAAAAAAAATAACCCGGTGTCAGTATTCCAGAAAACCTCCACTCCAGCCAATAACTCCGAGGCAGACGTCACTCAAAAGTTCTCTCTTTTTTTGGATAGTAACTGGCACAACTGGGGGAATCCCAAATCTGAAACTTCCGGGCTTCCTTGCAATAATCAAAAAGTACAATTCCAACCCCCAGCGCCCATCATCACATCATATGCCCCAATCCTCATCCATCCCAACTGAAGATCTTCTCTCACATATATGCACAATAGCATGACCCTGAACTACAAAAAGAATATTATTTTGTCTAACTACATATAACTCAAGAACCTCCACTCTCCCACTTTCCCAGGCTCAAAATGTGGCAGCGTGAGAGCATCTGCTTTCAATATGGCTTCCAAAACTGACATCCAGAAGATGGTAGCGATCAATGACTTCCGCACTATGGCCAAGGAGGCTGCAGAGAGGCATCCATGAAACCCACTAGGGTTGGAGCTATGGCTGCAGATATAACTTGAGTGATCCATTTCAAAAATGAGTTGCATGGGGCTTTTGCAAGCCCTTTGAGGTAGACCAGGGCAGGAAACAAGAGTCCACAAGCTGCATTGGAGCTCTATTTATAGGAACCAAATCTTGAAAGCCTGGCTGTTTTTTCTCACCTCTTCCTCCTATATTCCTGTGAATGATGGTAGAACCACTCTGAGTATCTTTCTCTTTTCCCAGGCCAGGAGTCTCCAACTTTGGCAACTTTAAGATTTGTGGCCTTCAACTCCCAGAGTTCCTCAACAAGATGAGGAATTATGGGAGTTGAAGCCCATAAGTCTTGTAGCGGCTTGATTTTAGGCTGCAATTAGTAATATTAATAATATATACAGTAATCTTAGACCTAGCATTTTCAAAAGCTATAGAATATGAAGGGAATAAGAAAGTGGAGTAAAGAAATTGAATTAAAGCTCCTGGAAAGAACATGACTAGCTGACTAGAAATTTGACCAGGAGCAATTTCAGGTTTTGCTTGTATTTTTAAATTGTACTGTCAAATAAGACAAGAAAAGTTCCTTCCCTTCAACATGTCAACTTTTTGCTCAAAATGGGGGAAAACAGCAACAACAACAAAGCATGCCAAATATATACATACTGATTGCAAAGCAAGCCACCTGATCTTTGAGGATTGGATTGCTGAACTGAACACAAATATGTCATTATTTGAATTATAGCACTTTAACCTATATACTGCTTAATAGTGCTTTACAGAGTCAGCACATTACCCCCAACAGTCTGGGTCCTCATTTTACCCACCTTGGAAAGATGGAAGGCTGAGCCAACCTTAAGTCTGGTGGAATTCGATTTACCATATTGCAGGCAGCAGGCAGGCAGCAGAAGGAGCCTGCAGTGCTGCACTCTAACCACTGTGCCACCGCGGCTCAACGGTTTGAATGCAGCATATTGCAGGCTAATAATAAAAAAGAAAAAAACATCACAAGCAGGACAATATCTTGGGCACAGAAGGACTTTTAGTTAACAGTAAAGAAGGTAGAAGGAAAGGGTCAAACGCTCAACAGTGCTGCTTCTTGTTTGACATATTTTGAAGTCAAAATATGGCCAAATTCAGCCAAATTATTTTCTCTCATGGCCAAATTTTCCATCCAAATTTTTTTATGCAATATAACATGAGGATATATTGTTTTTTGTTTTTTTAACTGTTTTTAAATAATCAAATCA
>BHFT01050235.1:0-59738 GCA_004320025.1 Laticauda laticaudata | reverse complement strand
TGGCCAGCTGGGGAGGAGAGATGCGACTCTCCTCAACCCTGCAGGCAGTCTCCCCCCTCTTCACCATCTCTACGGGGTGGCTTAGTCCCGAAACCAGCCGGCTCGGGGCACTCCAGCGGCGAGCACGGATCGAAGCCTCGCAGAGATGAGGTTTCGGTCTGTCGCCAAAGAAGCTCAAACCGGAAGTCCACAACTCCTTGGATTCTTGACCATTGTAGAATTTGGGAGATGTAGTTGAATCTATCTATAGGACCCCAGGTTGGAGGGGGTTGATCTGGAGAACTGAGGCACAAGTCCAATTGTGGCTCTGATGGAATTAATTTCTCTCAGGTTTTAGCTCATTTTCTGTATAACAGTTCGAATCCCTAGCGCCATGTAATGGAGTGCTTTCCCATTACTTGTCCCAGCTTCTGCCAACCTAGCAGTTTGAAAGCATCTACAAATGCAAGTAGAAAAATAGGGACCCCCTTTGGTGGGAAGGTAACAGCATTCCATGCACCTTTGGCATTTAGTCATGCTGGCCACATGACCACGGAGATGTCTTTGGACAGCGCTGGCTTTTCAGCTTTGTCATGGAGATGAGCACCGTCCCAGAGATGAGATTCACCAGGTTCTGACCAGTTCTGGAGAACCGGTAGTGGAAATTTTGAGTAGTTTGGAGAACTGGCAAATACCACCTCTGACTGGCCCCACCCTCATCTATTCTCTGCCTTCCAAGTCCCAGCTAATTGGCTGGGTCTTTTTTTGTTGCCCTGCACAGGAGAACAGAGCTGGAAAGCAGGTTAGTGGGATGGGGAGGGGATGGAGATTTTACAGTATCCTTCCCCTGCCATGCCCATCAAGCCACCCCCAGAGTCAGTATAAAATTTTTTGAATCCCACCACTGCACCGCCCCCTAGAGCTGGAAATGACTAGCACATATTTGCAAGGGGAACCTTTATATTTACTTTTACCTGCATAACAGAAATCCCTCTGTATTGAAAAATTCTGGTACACGGACACATGCATAAAACTCTTTCATAAAATAGGCACACCACACAAATGCACAGAGAATATAATGACTGTGTTGTGACTATTACTCTGAAAAGCCATTTTCAGTTTTTAATTATTGCAGAGAGAGACGAATGTCCCTGTATTCATTGCTGTTACAATCAGAAGTTTCAAGTGATGTGTAAAAAAAATAGTTGTCACATACACTGTCTCTGTACAAGTAGTCCTCGACTTACAACCACAGTGAAGTCCCAAAGTGAGAAATTTGTTAAGTGAGTTTTGCCCATTGACTTTGCTTATCAGATCACAAAAGATGACCACATGACCCCAGAATACTCCAACAGTCATAAATATGAGTCATTTGCCAAGCATCTGAATATTGATGTGACCATGAGGATACTGCAGTGGTCGTATGTGTGAAAAATGGTCATAAGTCACTTTTTTCAGTGCTGTTGTAACTTCAAATGGTCACTAAATGAACTGTTTTTAGTTGAGGACTACTTGTACATGAGGTCAGCTACAATGTAATGTCAAATGTTTTCTGATGAACAGGTTACCAAAAAGATTATGATTTGAATGGGTATCTGATTGCAAGCACTATGCGCTAATCAGGTACTTCCGTGAAAGGACACTTGTGTAAGAAGATAAACTATTTTTATGAAATTTATCATTAAAAATCTGCTTTTTGGCATTGGAATACATTCCCGTGGCAACTTTTTAAAAATAAAAAAGGCAAGACAAGAGGTAACAGATGGAAACTTGTCAAGGAGAGATCCCACCTAAAACTAAAGAGAAATTTCCTGACGGTGAGAATAATTAATCAGTGGAACAATTTCCCTCCAGAAGTTGTGGATGCTCCATTACTAGAAATCTTTAAGAAGAGATTGGACAGCTATTTGTCTGAAATGGTTTAGGCCATCTCCAACTTGAGCAGGGCTTTGGACTAGATGACCAACAAGGTCTCTTCCAACTTTGTAAATCTGAATGTCTAGGAATAGACCTTTATGCCACATACTTTTCCATTGAAATTCCCAAGGTATTTAGAACTTTGTTGGAAATTCATCAACATTGCTAGGATGAACGGGAGAACAATTTTTATGTGATAATTTCCCATAAGAAAGGTGTATTTCCCAAGCTTTGAGAAATATGGAATACAACTCCCAGCATTCACAGCTACTTGGCAATTTGGCTAAACATCAGAGCTGCCGTTAAACCTACATTTAAGCAATGATGCCTGAGAGTTAAAAGTCCAAGATACCCACAAAGAGGAGGGAAGTCTGATCTATATCTGGAGATTGGACTCTGGTTTTATCCAAAGCTACATCTTAAAGAGTATATTTGTCTCAGTTACCTCAAACACCATTTCCCCATCCAATAGTACAGTATGCAAAGGTTTCTGTATTCTCCTATTTCGGCATAAATAGAGCTGAAGTAACTTTGATTGGTGGTGTAAACATTTCTGTGGAATGCACTGATTTACCGGCTCCACTTCACTTTACTTTCTGACCATCTCAATGCTCTGTCATATTCAGGATGATAAATAACTTTTCTGTAGTCAAAGCATACTCCTCCCTTTTCAGTACTCAGCACTGGTCCTTCCCAGGTTTGCCTGTATCTGCTCATTTTAAGATCAATAAATATTATTCAAATAAATACATGGGTGTTTATCTTTGCACTAGAGTTCTCAAGACCCCACAAAGTGGCGTAAAATGACCAAGAATCATCTCAAAATTGCAGAGCTTAGTTATGCTAGATCAGGTGGGAAGGAAACTGGTCTCCAGATGTTATCTTTGCTCACCCGATTGGAGTTGCTGGGACTGATGATTAATCCAGAAGGCCATAGCTATAAGTATACCCACTGTAAGTAGCGGTTAAATGATCTTGATTATGTCAAAGGCATTATTATCTTGATCAACCCCGCAAATCTTTCAATAAATCCCAGCAAGCAGCAGACAGAAAACACTTGGGGGGAAAAAACGGACAAATGACCTCTCGCTTTCAAGAGTATCATCTGGATTATAAAGCCAGCTGTTTTATTTACAGGACATAAGTTACAAGCAGTCACAGATTTATCCAGAAAAGCCTCAAACAGATTTTGCCTTTGGTCTGAGCTGAAATTAACATTTTGACCAAGGCCTTGCTCAAATTCTCCCCAAATACCTCCAACTAATCTTTTTCTACAGGTTTTTAAAATACTGGTCCCCCTCTGTATACACTTTTTTGTCCTCATTTTTATTCTAGATTTCCAAAACTCTTCACAGTGGTGAAAGGACAGCCAACTTTCCGACAGCCAACATAGCAATACTGCCCTCTTGAGTTAATTGCAATGTAAAAACAGCCATGTTTGAATAGGGCACTCTGATTCCAATCATTACGGTGTTCAGCTGGAAGTCATACCTGAAACACTGGTCATCACTTGCTTTTAATCTTTATATTTAAAAAAAAAGATTTGTTTTTTGTCACATGAGAATTACCGTGTCTTCGAGTCAGAGAAATGGAGAAGGAGAAATATTGCAGCATGCTAAGACTGAGCGTAAAAGGGACACGGTGACTCAGTGGCTAAAATGCTGAGCTTGTCGATCAGAAAGGTCGGCAGTTTGGCGGTTCAAATCCCTAGTGATGTGTAACGGAGTGAGCTCCCATTACTTGTCCCAGCTTCTGCCAACCTAGTAGTTTGAAAGCATATAAAAATGCAAGTAGAAAAATAGAGACCACTTTGATGGGAAGGTAACAGCATTCTGTGTGCCTTCGGTGTTTAGTCATGCCGGCAACATGACCACAGAGACGTCTTCAGACAGCACTGGCTCTTCAGCTTTGTAACGGAGATGAGCACCACCCCTGAGAGCCGGAAACGACGAGTATGTATGTGCAAGGGGAACCATTACCTTTTGAGAGAACTTCCATGTAAAGTACCCAGACTATCTTCTAGTATAAAAATAGCAATAGCCCTTAGGCTGATATACTGCTTCACAATGCTTTTGCAGCCCTCTCTAAGCAGTATACAGAGTCAGCGTATTGCCCCCAACAAACTGGGTCATTTTACCGACCTTGGAAGGATGGAAGGCTGAGACAAAAATGATCCTTTCATATTCACTTGGAGGTTGGTTTCCAACTAAAACATTAAACTAAGAGAATGATGTTGGTCTATAAAAATAAAGTCACACAATCAGAATACAAGAGGTTTGGAATTTGGAAACAACTTGAATTCATTAGAAATCTGCATCTACAGCATTCCCAACAAATGGCCATCCAGTTTAAATAATATCCTCCAGTGAAAGATATTATTTAGAGCCTGCCAGCTTCCATAGGACTGATTTTCTTGTAGTGCTTCTATCATTAGGAATTTTTTCCTCATGACTTACTCCTAAAACAACTTTTAACTACTCAGCCCTACATTTAGTAATGACAACCTTCCTGTCTGCCTACACTCTTTCCCAGTTAAACATACTCATCCAACCTTCTTTCATAGCTTATTCTTTCCAGGTCCCTTCACCAGATTGCTGTCCTCTAACATGCTCAACATGTGTTAGCATTCTTCCTCAAATGCAGGTCCTAAAGAGGATCCAGTGTTCTAGGTGTCCTAACTAATGCAGAACAGAGTAGAGCAATGACTTCTCTTGAGTCGGTTTCTGTTGATACAGCCTAGGATTGCTTTTTGCAATTTTTTGGGGAGTTGTATGGCACTCCAGCTTTTAATCCACAAGGATACCACTTCCTTGGCTTCATCTCTACCCTACCCACCCACCCACCCCCACTGTAGCATTCAATTTATGGCTATCTAGATGAAGGTTCGAAGCACATTTTCCCACTTCCTGTAAGATACAGCTCATCTATTGCCAGAATCTCAGAAGAATCTCTCACATATAAAATAATCCAAAACCTTATAATGACACCTACTGTATGGCCAGCTGTCTATTTTTAATATTCTCTCTATTCCCAAGTTGACGTTATGGAATAAAGAAAACATCACTTGGGCTTCCAGGCCCTTCAGCCTCCTGCCCAGCACTTCATAAACCTTTCATATATGTTGCCACATGGATCAGGAGAAATAAATAATGGGCAATGGGCACAGAGGATGTGCCCCAATGTAAGATGAAATCAAGAGAAATTAATTGAATTTTCCATGGCACAGCATAACATGACATAACATGGAATTGTCGTCAGAATTTCATGTTGAATTATATACAAATGATAAACATATAATTGCCAAAATATATAAACTCTTGCTGAAATTTAAAATGGAGGATGAACAAGTTAAAGAGCGAATGATAAAATGGGCTAAGCATTTTGGTCCTAACATATTGTCGGAACAGCAGGAGAACATGTGGTTGAAAGGATTGAAATTCACATTATTTTAATCCACAAGGATATTTTTATAAAATATATTACAAAATATCATATGCTGTTGGTATACGACTCCAGAAAAAATAGAATGTTGCTCAAAATTGAAAACATGGACAACATTGAAGATTATTTGGCGAACTTGTAAAAAAGCCAGAATATTTTGGGTTCTATTACATTTATTGATTACAAACACTTTTAAAGGCAAAGATTTAACTAAAACCATAATTGTGTTTTGTTGGGATTAATGAAGAGACAAGTAGAAAAAAACCTTTGGAAGATTATTTTTATATACGATCACTGTTGCAAGACAACTATATACATGCAAATAATGGAGATTCTGAAACACAGAGAATGAAGAAATAGTTTGTGATGTAAGTAGAGGGATGGCAAAATTGTTTACTTAGAACAAGATGATTTATTATATGTCTCTGGAAACCCTTACGGGCTTTTTGCTGAAAAAAGGAAATCAACTGATTATATATGGATTTGATGTTTAGAAAGAAAATCCTGATGTAAGAATAAAATACTTATAACTGTTGATGAAGATTGTAAACCGATTATTGTTCTTCTTTTAATCTATTTCCTTTTCACTTTGTTTCTATCTCCTACCTTTAACTTAAAATTTGTATTATTTTTACTCTGTGGAAAAATTATACAAGTAGTACTTGTCTTATGACCACAATTGGGCCCACAATTACTGTTGCAAAGCAAGGAAGCTCTTCAGTGAGTTTTGCCCCATTTTATGACTTTTCTTGCCAGTTAAATGAATCACTGCAGTTAAGTTAGTAACATGGTTTTTAGATGAATCTGGCTTCCCTACTGACTTTGCTTGTCAGAAGTTAGCAAACGGTGATCACATACATGCCATCTGCCAAGCATCTGGATTTTGATCACGTATCCACAGGGATGCCACAATGGTTGTGTGAAAAACGGTCATCTCACTTTTTTCAATGTAACTTCAAATGGTCATTAAATGAGTTGTTATAAGTCAAGGACTACCTACCTATATAGAGGTCTCCCAGAAAATAGGATACTTGGCAGATTATTTTGTCAACAAATGGTTGCTTCTGTGCCTCGAAGTAGGAAGTCTCCAATCACTTATTGCCTCACTTCCTCCTCTTGGGGATGGGGGAAGAAATCTTTTCCCTTTCCAGAATGTGTGGAGTCCTCTTCCTCACTTTTGTAGCAACTGCTCTTCAATCAGGGCTCCATCTGAATCTCAATTGTAATTCAAATTAATGTCATGGACTCAACCAGCAATGGGTAATAATCAAATCAGCAACACAAAAAACAGAATGGCTTTAAAAAGAAAATATTTTAATAGAGATTGGAAAACATCATCCGAAAAAGAGCAGAGGTGAGTGAGGGGCTTCCAAGAAAAAAAATTGGTACATTTAGAAGAAAATCCACGCCCAAATAGAGTTATGGGGCCAGTTTGGTATAATGATTAAGACATCAGGCCAGAAACCAGGCATTCGTGATTTCTAATTTCCAGTCCCATCCTAGGCACAAAGCTTTACCAATAGAAGAGAATAAACGTGGCTCAGAATTGAACTGTGGAGTCCTTGGTGTGCTACAAGCTTGGTTGTTTGCTTACAAACATTTCATCACCCAGCTAGGCAACACCATCAATGCTGGTTAGCGTGGGATTTGCTTCCTGTATATACGCAGTACTACTCTGCCAGCATTGGAGGGGAAATGGCTTTCTCTTTGGTAGTTCTCAATTAGGGTATTGTTTTCCACTTCACAATTCTGCATGATTAACAATCAAACAGAAAACAAAGAAGCAGAATGAGTAACAATCAAGCAGAAAACAAATCATATGGGTTTATTTATATTCATATTGTTTCCTTTTATCAAATACACAGAACTTGATTGCTGACCTAAGATATACCAGTAAAAACACTTCTAAAGGATGTATTTTGACACATTCCTTTGTTTTATTTTTCTGAACACTGTATAAATTTCTTATAAAAGTGAAATTTCTTATAAAAGTGAAATTCTTTTGCTTTTGTAATTGTATTTCTAAGATAATGTTGCTTCAATATCTCATTTATTTTCAACGATGACTCTGAGCCTCATGTGGATCCTAAAAGTATCCTTACAAAATTAAGGTAGAGGATACTGCAGTTCAGCACTGTATCTGAATGTTTAAGAACACTATTAGAAGTTTAATACTTGGCTGTTAGTGTCCACATTAGTAAAAAATGAACCCAGCCATATAAAATAACCAGAAACATGAAACAATACGAAACCACATTTTTTTAGTGAGTTATAGCAAAATACTAGGGCAAAGTAGAAAAGACATACACAAGCCATATGGCCAGTCAGATTAAATACAAACTCTGTAGATACTTGTTTATTCCTTTCATTTAAAAAATGTAATCAGTATACAAAGGAGGCAAACTATTTTAATCTTTGTACAAAAATAGCACTTTTTAAAAGTGTTTCAGACATCATTACATAGGTAATTGGATTTTTTTTTAAAAAAAGCATATACATTATTACAAGATAAAACAAACAGTCTTTTACATAGAATAGACAAAATTATTTTATTGCCAGTGTTACATGTTGGCTTAAGTGACTGCAGAGCTGTGCTATAAGCACCAGAAAAAACAAAAGTAATAATTAAAAAAAATGCATCCACCTTAGATCACTTCTCACTTCCCGGGAACAAATATAAAGGCAAACCATGGAAGGGAATTACTATCTGTTGGAGATGATGTAAAAGCACATGCATTGTTTAATGGAATCTGAGCCGAAATTCTCTCCTGCCCAACCATCACCACAGAATATGTGAAAAGCAAGTGCTCATCCTTTTGCCAGTGGATTAGGAAAATTAAATTAATTACTGGACACTTGTGGATCATTTAAACTGGATTGTGACAAGATTTTAATATAGAAAAGTCTGGCTCAAGGCACAAAATGCTACAGAGATCTCTTAAGGCTGATGGCATTGGCTTAACTATGTACAATTCTTGTTTATAAAAGGAAAGGCACATTTTATTCCAAAACAGCATTGCAAGTAATTTGAAGATAATATAAAAATTAAACAGATTTTACCATCTGGAAGAAGGAGGTTCCTTTTATGTACACATTTTTTAATTAAGGCCAGTTTGTATTAACAGCGGCTCAGTGAAGCTTTTCCAAGACTCAGCTTGCAACTACATGTTTAAACGATCCTCAATTAATAATATTCTTAGAATTGAGACACATTCACACATGCAGCATGCGTCCAATTAATGGCTTACTCTGCCCTCTCTCACTGGACAGTCATTTTCAAAATTCATGAAGCCCCTCCATATGGGATGGGAAAGTATTCAATAAGACAACCAACCTCACCCTAAAAAAATAGCCTCCAGAAAGGGATGTTCCTTTTTAAAAAAAANGGGATGGGAAAGTATTCAATAAGACAACCAACCTCACCCTAAAAAAATAGCCTCCAGAAAGGGATGTTCCTTTTTAAAAAAAAAACCCCAAAAAACCAACCAAACACAACTCAAGTCCACCAATAGTGCTGATCATACAAATAACTAAGCTTTGTTCTGAGCATACATACACACAGAAAAGGATGTTATTTTATTTTGTGTGTGTGTGTGAAAACTGAACGGGTGCCCTTTGTAAGCAGAGGCCATCTTTTGGAAGCAACAGACATTCTCAGCCCAGCAGTTAACCAAGGATCACGCTATCATTTTGACTGGGTCACAAGAACAGTCACTGCAAACAATGTTATAAAACAAAACTGAACAATGGAAAAATGGTGGCACCAAATGGGGATGCCACTGCCGCTTAAAAGTGTGGACAACACTTCAAAAAAAAAGGGGGGGTGTAGA
Source organism: Laticauda laticaudata (assembly GCA_004320025.1). NCBI lineage: Eukaryota > Metazoa > Chordata > Lepidosauria > Squamata > Elapidae > Laticauda > Laticauda laticaudata. Next base: position 50,571 of record BHFT01050235.1, on the reverse strand, counting down.
AACAGAAGGTAGGCTAGATCCTTCTGCACTAAAGACATTCCTACATGGCTGCCCATGTGGAGAGATCAAATTTCTCCAAGGGCACCATTTCAAATAGCACACATCTCTTATGCATTCAAGCAGACATAGTAAACAGTTGTGGTTACATTAAGACTTTAAAGATCTGAGTTCTTGTCTGCTGAGCTAAACCCAAATAATGCAAAAAACCTCTTTTATGACAGAAGAAAAAAACTAAGCGATGCTACAGTACTGGTGGCAGTTCATGTCTTAGGACATTTAAAAACAACTAATCAGGAGTTTAAATGAAATGCAAAATTACAAATTTAATAGAGTGCTATTCAAAGTGTCACAGGCTTACCAAAAAGGCAACCGAGGTGGTCTCAAGCCAATGATAATTTCCATTTCCACTTTTGATTTTGACTTTTTTTTTTTTTTGAGTTCCAGGAAAGGCACTTACTACATGTTTTTCTGTCAATTTTTCTGTAACTGCTATTATGTTCAGTGATAGTACGTATAAGAGCCTATTTCAGACAATATTATTTACACATGAAATAAAAAAAAATGACCTGAGTTGAATATTTCTCTGCTTGGTTGAAAACCAAAACAGCATTTTTAGATCGGGGTGGTGGTGGTAAGAGGGATACACAGGAAAGGAATTCAATGCTACTATGCAATATATAATCTTTGTAAAGACCACGTTCGGCAATACTTTGCTAAATATTTGGCATATACCATGCATACATTTACTTTGGACATTGCAGAAAATGCGTTCAATTCTAGCAGAAACACAGAAAAAGCATATGACAAAAAAAGGCACGATAGTAATTGTCACCGGGTGCTGCAATGAGATATTGTTTACACTACTTAGGAGAAATAAATACTGCCATCTACCAAGGGACCTAAAATTCTTCCCCAAACATAATTCTTCCATGCACCCAGTTCATTTTTAAGATTTAGATTATTACAAATAAAAATGCTCACCCTCTCTCTTTATTTCTGCCCTTCAAAAGTAAAGAGATTTATAATAGCATCTTCCCTTCCCTTAAGGGTTCACACTTCACAGATTTATTGGATTTCTATCACTAACCAGGAACCCTCCTTCTGGCTTCCTGACTTGTAGCAATAGCTGTAAACTAAATATTGCTGTTTAAAAAACAAACAGGAGGAGCTAAGAGAGAGACTCATAAATCTGTGATGGGCACCCTGAGACACCAGACTCAGAAAGTCTGTTAAGACAAAAAAAAAAAAAATCATTTACAGATGAACGATGGATTCCTTCTACAAGTCACGCTGAACTGAGTGAGAAAGCAATGTTCAAAATAACAAAAACTATCCAGTGCATTTTTTAAAAAAGGATGCTGTTTCCTCAGCTGTGAAAATGTGTAAATGTGAATAAATAGGCTTTTATACGGACCAGTGTAGCACCTGAGAAAATGCTAGTGGTAATTTTCTGTAGCAGAAGAATGATAAGGTCATAGCAGCATTCCATTAACACCACATCTGCCAGGAAAACAGATACTTGATAATGGATGCTATTAACAAGCACGATCTGGCATTATAGAGAAGTTTAAAGGGGAAAAGAAACAACTATTATTTCAGAAAGTGGGAACTATCTATCCTGCAATCCTACATATGGTGTATATAATAAATTTGTGGGTGTTTTGGGTGTGTAAACAAAAAGAGATCTGGAGCATTTTTACTCCCCCCCCAAAAAAAACATGTTTCTCCTTTCCCAAATTTGAAAATTGGATGACAGCTTGGGCATTGTAGGTATCATACTGCTCTCCCCCCCCCCCNAACATGAATCTCTCAAGCATCATCCCCCCCCCCCCCAAAAAAAAAGAAAGAAAAAAAAACCTGCTAAGACAATCTTGAAGCAAGGAGTTTAAAATAGCAGGAATAAGCCAGCAGCCTGAGGTATGGGGCAATTTATTTATTGCTGCATACTACATGGGGCTAAATTTATCAAGAACAGGGCACTTCAAACTTGACAGCTTTAAAACTTGTGGACTTCAACTCCCAGAATTCCTCCTCCAGTCACGTTAGCTCAGGAATTCTGGGAGTCGAAGTCCACAAACCTTAAACTTGCCAAGGTTGGAGACTCCTGATCTAGAATATCAAGCTCCCTTCGTTGTGGCAAATAATGCCTTTATCCAATTATTTCAGGAATTAATTAATTACTTAATTAAATAAATAAATAAAAGTAATTAATTTAAGTATTACAGTCCTTGAAGACTCTGGAACATCCAACTCCAAGACCCTAAAATATTATCTTGTTTTTGAGTTGCACTGTATAAGAAATACAATCTGCTTTACCTTTAATCTAACAGCAATATAAGATCACAAATCCCTACTTTCTGGACAAGGAAACTCTTTAATAAAATGCTTGAGTTACATACTTACTCAGTCCTCCTGGTTGTACATTCCTTGATATTTGTTGTATGTTTCTTATATTACTTGTATAAGTCTGCCCTTTGCAATCCAATCCATCAAAATGAATAAAGAAATCACAGAGAAAAAGGGAAAAGGCTAAGCAAGGAGTGATCATTTCATCTCAGCCAATACAAATTGAGCAAAAGCAATTCACCAGTGCACATAATTCACAACTACTACAGAAGTCAACGATTTACACCATGGCTTTTTTGTTTTTGATATGCTTTAAGATGCTTATGCTTTTTGGTCTTGTTTACATCCTCTCTCAGCTCAACCAGCAGCATTTGTGAAACAAGAATATTCTTGTTAAAAACTCACACAAGATCATGAAAGCGTTATCCAACTCCAGGTAAGGGACTCCAAGGATCTGCAGATGCAAGCACCTGGACAATTTTTGGGACTGCTAATCTTAACTCGAATGTTGTCCTGAGGAAGGAAAAATGATGATCTTTTCTCCCTGTCCCTGATGAAAATGATGTTGTAATTCAGCTCTGCTAAACCACTGCAACGTGCATACATACATATACAGATATATAAATCATATGATTCTAGTACACGGCTCCAGATGGAGGCAAGAGAGGAGGAGGGTCAACACAATAAAAGGAAAACAGAACAGGACATGGCAAGAGGGGCATCAAAATGTTACCAACACAACATTTTATAAGGAAGGCAGAGGAAAAACAACAATAACTGGCTTTTAAGCTACTGAGGAGTGAAGTGATGAGAGAACTTCAGAGCAAAGCAACAGAAATAATGGCCAGCTATATAATACCCCAGCAACAATTAATGGACCCTTTGTGAACTTTCTGCGGCATAGCAATTCACCATGCACATGACCAGCACTGAAGAATGCAAGAGGCAGGAGCTTCATGAAGGCTATGAAACAATTAAAAATTTCCCTCAATACTTAATAAAACAAAATCTGTCATGCTATCTGCGGAGCTGCTTGTTTTAAGTAGCAGAGGGAAAAGGACATAGGACTGATCAACTTGGTAAGGTACTGAACAATTTGTCTAAGTGGTTCACACTAAACAGAAGAGATTTTAAGAACAAATCCTGAACTGTCTGAAGACTTCCTGGGGTGGAGGTGAGTGTCATAAGGCCCCATTCCTTAATAGAGATTCTACAACTACTCTCAAACATCACTTTTTCTCCCCATCACTTTTTTTTTTATCTCCTAAGCACTGGCTTTCTTCACTTATTTCTTTGGTATCTGAACTTCCATTTAGTTCCCTTTGTTGCAATTTCCTTATAATTGTTCTCATAAGGGTGTATGTATGTAACCTTGGAAAGGGAACAAGCTGGCTAGCAAGCACTAAATTGCTAAAAAGAAGTTACAAATAGGAGATACAAAAGACAATTCATAGTTTATTCTCAATGGAGTACCCAGCACCTGAGCCAAATATTGGATCATTTGTCAATTTGGAAAGACCTGGGCAAGTCCCTTAGTGTTTCACAGCAATGCAGTATCTCAAGCTAAAAGAACCCAGACTTCTTTTTTTCCCTTTAACTACATGGCCATAACATTTGTCAAGATCTTAAACAAAGCACAACAGAGTCCAATACTATAGTTCCAACTTGCACTGTAGTAAAATGGCTTGAGTTGAGCCAAAACACATATAGAGACCTCTCCAGCACTCCTGGTGTTCAGATCCCCTGGATTGTATGCATGCACAAATATTTTTAAACAAAGAGGATTCACTGCTTTACACTAGAAACTGGAAAGAATCCCCCTTAGGCTAAAAGTTGAATTCATGCATTTGGAAGTCAAGGAACGTAAACTGTGTGTCACGTTTTCATCTTTCCTAAGGCTCATTTTCCCTTGCAAGTTCAGAACACACAGTGGGTCATGGACCCTACCACTTTGGGTAGAAAAAAAGGCAACAGGGACTTAAATAGACACTCCTTTCTCCAAATAGAGAAAAGTGGAAATTATCAGGAAGTAACTTTTTTTTTGTATGAGAGTCTAATCAAGTAAGGAAGAGAACATTGGGGAAGGGGGAGGAGAGACAAAAGTTAAGCATAAGAAAAGCGAAATTTATATTTTTATAGTTACAATTAAAATGCAATATAGCATCTGAACATAAGCCTGAGCGCCGTTTAACAGCTCAATAAGTTCCAAGTTAAGGCATTTGAACTACAACCAAAGACTTTGGTTGCAGCACTTTTTAATCTCTTTCATCCAAAAGAACATATTTTATAATTTTATATAATTACAATAATAACAATAATAATATAGATTTTTTTTCTGCTAGAAAGTATTTCAATGATCATATACATTTAGAACCAAGGCATGATGGCATTGGGGTACCTAATAAAGGTGAAGAGACCTAATGGGGGAGGGGAAGAAAAAGCAAAAACAAAAATTAATTAATCAGTTCTGGGCCATTCCCACTTCCCAAGTATTCACTCTAGGCATCACCAGGCTGACCTATACAGCAAGCAGACCTTATTCTGCACACAATATTCCTGGGAGACAGAAATAGTATCTGAAAGCTATATGTGCAGCAGAGTCCCCATCTTCCGTCACACTTCTGTCATGAAAGGCATCTCTTGGATCTTGAGACTCCCACGTAAATACAAGATCAGACAGATCCTCAGAATCCATTGCCACTGATGTTGATCGACTGGAGATCAGCCACTTGCATGACATTGATGCCACTGCTTGCAAGGCGTGCAATGCCTTCTGGGCAGATGGCTTCCATGGCTACCATATTGGTTGCAATGAGGGCTGAAGGTGTTGCCCCACCGGTGTTCTCGGTAGAAGCATTTGCATCAATGGCGACTGCAGAGACGTCCATAGCCACGCTGTTGGGAGCGCCTGCCTTCTTGTTTTGGTGGGTCTTGATGTGCTTAGAAAGATGGTCGCTCCTCATGAAGCGCTTGGGACACTCAGGGCAGGCAAATTTTTTCTCTCCTGAAGGAAGAAAACATTCATGAAGCCATTCACTCATTTCATTCTTAAAACACAGTCCAACATCTTCCCATCAGCAACCGTGTCTTGTTTTTAGACAATCAGCAAAAAGTGTATCAAGCCGGCCAGAGTTGGCTATCATTCAACTTCAGTTTTGGTTACCGAAATCAGCATATGCAGGACCCTAACTTAGCAGAAAATACCGACAAAGAGTAAACTCAATGACACTGATTTTAGCTCTATTTCTTTCTCGGAGGTGTACAAACTTTTTTATTTTATACAGCCTTATTTATATCAAGAGAAGCTTTTATCTACATCAGCCCTTTTTAAAGATCTTTAGGGTAATCTACATAAAATAATAATAATGCCTAATGTGGGAGCCTATTTTGTTGTGCTTTCTTTTTGTAGAGTAGACTTCCTCAGTCATCAGTCTTATGCCGTCCAAATATACCAGTCATATCCCTATAATCACTTGCTTTTCCTCATTCTATGAAGGTATTTCAGCTTTGTTACAGTCAACAAATATTAGACATCCAAATAAGTTTTTACAAAGTAGGCCTCTAAAAATGAGACATTTTAAATGCCATGTCTTTGCATAGTTTTATTTTATTTATTTAGTCATTAAATTTATATGTTGCTCATCTCACACTGCAAAATGACTCTGAGTGGCTTACAATAAAAGTCATAAATATTATAATATAAACAATAGTATATACAAAATTAAAAACCAATTCTTAAAAATCATTTTGAAAAAGGTCCAGTTTTATTACTGATTACTGATAATGTTGGGCATTATTTACCCATTCATATGGCTCTTTATGCCCCGATCCTCATTTTTCAATTCAAGGCTCATTTACAAGCCCTTAAAGCAAAAAGCAAATTAAGTAATATTTCTGTTTTGTAATCACACATATGTTTGCCTGCTGTGTTATTTTGTTTACTTTCTATTTAAAACTTTTAAATTCGCTGTTTTATATTCATTTACAATTACAGTTGAGTTGTTTTGAGTAACACAGATACATTCCGGAAACATTTTTTCAAAGCACTTTCTGTCCCCACATCCCACCTGCCTTTAATAGCAATGTTATTTCATTTTTAAAGCTTCAAAGGCAAGGAGGTCTTTGTTCCAAAATACCACTGCAATTTTTTAAAGCAGCAATGCTGCTTATAATAGCTGTAACTATAGACAAGTCTTGACATTATACCCATGAAAAACTTTACAAAGTGCTTGGGAGCACTTTTACATGCGGTAAACCAGACAGGGATGTGTCACACGCTTTACTTAAATCTTCAAATTAGTTCTGAATGATTTAAGATGTCACTCGACTTATGTAGCTGTGTTAACAAAGAAGACCCCAATACAAAACTCTTTCGAAACCTCTCCTTCACCTCAAGCTACACACAGCACTTGTTGCTCAGGCCCAGGAATTCCTTGCACTTACCAGTGTGTGTTCGCTTGTGTCGTTGTAGCTCATCACTGCGTGTGAAACGCTTGCCACAATACGTCCATGAGCAAACAAATGGCCGTTCACCAGTATGCCATCGAAGGTGAGCTCGCAGATGAGATGTCTTCCCATACACTTTCCCACAGCCTGGGATGTGGCAGATGTGCTGCTTCTTTTTGCCAGGGTCCCCGGAGCCTCTGAAAACAGTAATGTATGTTAAGAATTAATCAGATGAACTGGCTGGTTTACCATTTATTTTGCCCCCGTGGCAAAAAAATAGAAAAACTACTGTCGCATAGAATTATCCATCATCTTCCTGGGTGGTAGCCATGAACACTAGAATTGAAGTCACAGTCTTCCACTAAAATCTAGTACTAATCACAAACTCTTTAATAATATAATGGGGTAAACTGGGTGGAGGTTATTTTTTAATTAAGTGATCAAAACCATCCCAAATTTTCCCAAGTCTTTTGCACAAGGAAGACACTTTGTCAAGACACACTAGACAATCTTTAAATCACATATTATTGTCTCCACATTGTTTGTTCTCCCATACTTTGAAAACTTCTATGCATTACATATCCCAATAGTAGCTATTTGCACTTGCTAGAAAAGCACAGAAAAGCAAGGTGCAACTCTTTTCAGAAAGATAATGCGCTGCTAAGACAGAGAAAAAGAGAGCGGTGTATGCTTGCACATACTTGGTAGCTACTAAGCATGGAGCAAAGTAAATTCTGAACCAATTGTTACAAGTTGTAATTTTGAATGGTCACTAAATGAACTGTTGTAAGTCAAGGACTATCTGTTTGTTGTAAACCACTTTGAGGCTACCATAATCAGCTGTCTATTAATACTACAAGCAAGCAAATGGTGCCATTTTGTCAAAAAATGTAGCTTTTGTGAATCTTTTTTCCTTGCAGGTCAATAGACACAAGAGAGCTGAACTCCATACATGTTAAGGTTTTTAACGTAAAGTTTGTGTCCCCAACAGAACATGCTTCCCAAATTGGAAATTCTACTTCTAAAGCACTAAACCAGGGGTATCAAACTCTATTTCATTGAGGGCCACATCAGGGTTGTGTTTGACTTTTGGTGGGCCAGGCTTGACGTCACTTGTATCGGGGAGTGTCTGTGGTGGCCTGAGCACTCTGTCAGTGAAAACGGGCTCATGAGCTCCGTTTTTGGCTTTGATGGTCTCCTGCTGCCCTCTGCCAGCAAAAATGGAGCTCGGGGGGGGTGGGTGCCACTCGTGCACCCCTGGGCTACTTTTTTAGTCATGATGGTCTCCTGCTGGCCTCTGCCAGTGATAATGGAGCTTGGGGGGGGAGGGGGGAAGAGAGGCACCGCAAGTCGGTCCTTTGCTGTTTCCAGGGTGACTCTGCAGGCCAGGTCTAAGCACTCTGCAGGCTGGATTTGGCCCGTGGACCTTGAGTTTAAACCCCTACAAAAGTCTATGATAATCCCTTCCTTTAGTTATTGAACTTTGCACCAGAATCCACTCAAAATTTACTGCCAGTTTTTCTTGCATAAGCTTACCTGCCATCGTTGTCTTTGCAATAAGGGCAGGTGCAGGCTTCTCTGCGCATTCTTCGGACTTGCTGTGGCTGAGCATCTGGACTAGCTTCCCCTTCTTCCAGAGTGGTTCCATCATCAGCCAGCCCATCACCAGCAGTACCATGGAGGCTAAGGTGGGTATTATGATCACCTGTAGAAGAAACTGGGATTTTTATTATCTCAAAAGCCAAAAGATCATCTTTCACCAAATCAGTGATATTTAAGAGCATATATAATTTCACTACCTGAAAACCAAAATAAAGAATGAATATATCCAAACATAAGAATATATATCAACTATATTTGTACAGAAGTCATCCTAAATGTTATTCCCAATTTTCCTTTCACTTCCTTTCTGACTTTTTCCTAGTTTATTTTACATTTTAACTGTTGAAAGAATGTCTTAGAATTCTCTGTATGACATGTTTACAAGCAGACAAAAGTAAAGAACACAGCCATACTTTGGGGTAAATGCTTATGTATAATTGTTTAATTAAATTATTCTAAGTGTCCAGTGTCATGTATGAAATTAGGATTCTTAGCATTGTATAACACAGATTGCATCCTGATGCCATCATCGGCCTTATGCACACCACAGGCTTGCATACTTCATTCTTGTCTTTGCGCTTCAAATGTTTGAGTAAGCACAACTCAGTTTAATGATAATACATAAAATGATAAAGCTCAGTCTAAACATTGAAGAAGCTACTTGGATAGAAAGTAAAATATTTCAAACCAAAAAGAAAAGAAGTCTTAAAATGTAAGAAAGGGAAATAAGTCAAAGTCTTTTGAAACAAGAAACTTATTTATTACATTTAGAACCACCCATCTTATTGTCCAAGTGAACCTGGACAGTTTGAGGTTTACAGATACAAACTTCTTAAATCATGCTTTGAAACTGGCTTATTCACAAACTAATCAACTTTTAAATTAACCACACTTTTATAACCAGATTTTGGAGGGAAGATGGTAGTCAGGAAGCAACAGCTGTAAAGAGTTCTTCCAAAAGTAAACAAGTTTTTTTTAATTGTATTTTTAACTCACTTTTAACCCATTTTTAATCCATACCTGACTTTTTACAAAAGCGCATATAGAGAAGCTATCGATTTGTTTTCAAAGCTACATTTTAATAATACTACAATTCAGGATTTTTAAGAACAGGGAAAAGGAGAAAGAGACAACGTACACAGTCTGAAGCATAGAGTTCACTCAAACCATTGAACATGGGAGATTATAATGCAAAAAGACAAGTCTGCTCCAATAAGTAACTCATCTGCAGTCTCCTTACCAGATAGATCTAATTTATGTGACTCACTGAAATGCGACTTACAAACTGAACTTGAAAGCAAACAGCATATAGAATTAACCACACTTCCTCAGATTTGAATGACATCATGAATTACAATTAATATTTCAAAATTTCTCACAACTAGATATGATGGGAGTTTCTACAATCCCAATAGTTGTACAGAGCTACTGGAGTATAACCAAGGAATAGAATCTCTTCTTTGGCTTCCAGGGGAAGTAGACATTTAGGTCATTTTTAGCATTTTGGAGTTTTTAGGGGTAAAATGAGTGGCTTAATACTTGGATATACGTAATCTGCTCTTAAAATCTCAGAATTCTCCCCCCCCCAATGACCCAATTCCTTTCCACTTTTGAAACATGGCCACAGTGGTGCCATGCAGAGGCAGCTATGTCCTTTAGATGAAGCCAGCCAATATCTTTGTCTTTTACAAAGTCTGCATGCGGACATTGCAATAGACAAAGATATCCATTATTAATAATCTGAAATGCATTTCAACATTTACAAAATGTCAAATGTTTGATTCTTGCTGTGAGTTTCTGAAACCTTTTTCTGTTATATATGCATGTATGTATGCATGTCATATTGTTGGAGTTTATTTTGGAACTTGAAAAATGCTAGGCTTAACAAAAACCATTTTTAAGCTGGAAATGATAACAGCAAAAACCAAGAAAGCTAATCTGCAAAGCAGATGTGAACTAACCCAATGATAAAGGGAGGACGGGGAATAATGCAGCAATACTTCTCCTAAGAAAGAGGTCCAGAGGATTTTTTGAAGCCTGTTAAGCTGGCTTATTATAGTGATTTCAGAAAGGATATAAACTTGAGAAATCATCTGTTAACTTCTGTACCACATTCTCTCTTCTTCCTTCCTGAAAGCTAACATCCAGTTATAAAAACTATAGAAATTATAGCTCAGTGCTTATGAGTGGTCCACTGTAAGATACAAAGCACTTTTTAAAGGGAGGGGAGCCCAGGAAGAATGGCAAGCCCTGAAGCCTGTCAATTTTTCTTCCCATTTTATTGGCCTAGGCTCAGGCTGTCATCTAATTGCTTTTTCTATAACTCCCATTTCACCTTCCCAAATTAGTTTATTCTCCTGCAAGTTTCATTGCTTGATTATTTTCTTGCATGGGGGAAAAACCTGGCACATACTGTTACAGATGTAAAACTCAGCATGCCAAGCAATCTGTTTTTTGAGGAAATTAGCATATGCCATGTACATTTCAATTGAGCCAAGGGTTATGAACCGTCTTCAAGAGTGCTTCATAGCTCAGGCAATGTGGTTTCTATGTAAAAGAAAAAATTGTCCTTAAAGCCAATGCTGCCATGAAGATTGCACACATTCTATGCATACCATGTCAAACTACAAGATAAACACAGAATATTCTTTAATAGGTGAGGAGTTCACAAAATATGTTAGTGACAAGACTGTATTCATTGTAAGGCTTGACCCCACATAAAGCCTTTTATACTGTTGACAATATCTCATGTAATTTATTTAGAGTGACACCCACACAGGAAAGGCTAACCTATGATGATGCCAATTGCAAAAGAGATGGCCAAGGTGTGGTTTAAATTGATGACTTTACTTCCAATTGATGCTTTCTGTTGCCATACTAAACCAGCATTTAGTATAACAGGAAAACTCCAAATCACAACATTGGAAATAAAGTATTTAAAAGCTTTACAGTCAACTGTTTGCCTCAAGGAGAGAGGGAACATACAATACCTGCACTCCCCATCTTTTCCTAAAGAAGAATTTAGATAAATCAAAAGCTTATCCTATTGTAAAGAAATAATTTTTGCTTCATTATAGCTTTGCTAAATAAACTTTGCCTCCTTAATAACAACTATGAACTTTGCATCAACAATTTAAATAAGGAACTCCTGATGCTAAACAAGCACTACAACTATATAAATTCAAACATGAATTGTAAAGTGTATAAATTTCAACTTTTATTCTAGTGACTCAGTTCTCCAGAGAAAGCTTCAGTTTTAAGTGAAACTTATAAAAAGCAAGACAGACTGTGATCTTTTTGTGCCAGATTCATAGAAATGAAAAGTTTTGTGATTTTTGTGTCCAAGTGCTATTGATTTTTGACCAAATAATAGGAACAAAATACTAGCAGATGTTATTAAGAAGTAACCTATATTGCTCATACCAGCATTAAAAAAAACTATGGTAGCTGGAATCTTAGGGTTCCTTTTATTATTAAGTTGCATTTCTATTTTTAAAAAGATTTTTAACCCACATTTTTCATACACAATTCAAGGTGGCAAGCATACCTAGTATTCCTTCCTTTTCCTATTTTTCCCCTGGATAACATCCTGTGAGGTGGTTTGGGCTGAGAGAGTGACCTGACAAGTCACTCAGCCAGCTTTCATGCCTTAAGTTGAATTAAAACTCTGTTTTCTGGTTTCTAGGTCAACACCCCCACATTATACTAGGAGACACATACTCTTTCTTACTACAGGATATGACTTATTGACTGCTGCACACTTACCAAAAAACAGGGGCAAGAAATAAACAACAAATAAAGTATGAACTGTGATATCTATGCAAAGCACAACGTATCTTGTTCCTGTTTGGAGTATGAAGTTCACACAAATGAAACTAAAGAATATTTAACCTCTAATTTGCCATTATCAAAACATGTCATACAAGTTTCTTTGACCAAACATTATGTTATTTTCCCTTTTTTTTAACATCTGTACTTCTTAGCAATAAATTATTTCACTGTTGTCAGATTGAGAACCTGGATAATCAACTTAAAGCAAAGAGCCTAACCATGGCAGAATTTATTCTTACTAGAAGCTGCTCAGCCCTGAGCTAACTTCAGTGCATTCATCAATCAGGGTTATTTCAAACCAATTAGTCTGAGCATTCAGGACTCATCGACATCATTTCTTGGGCATTTCAATTAGACTTTTTTTTTACAAAGACAATATACAGCAGTAACTCAGTTACCATTTTCCTCTTAACAGTCAGTGACACTTTCTGCTTATAAAGTCCCAGGTTTTTTTTTCTTTATAACTACTGAAGTGAAGTAGTTATAACTACTACTGAAGCAAGGATAGGTTGCACCCCATTTGAAGCCAATATTCAAGCATGATGAAAGCCTGTATAACAGCACTGATAACAACTAGGTCAGTTAAAATCTCCCTGTCTGATCACTACAAAGCCCTGACAGACCTAATTTTGCACAGTTTATAAACCATTAAAAAAAGTAGGAAGCAACTAAAGGTACTCTTTGACATAAAACCACAACTGAGACCAGAACTTCTGTTGTATGCAAAGACTACCTTTAGTTGCTTCCTGCTTTTTTTAACGGTTTATAAACTGTGCAACTGTGTTATAAATTGTGTTTAACAAGATTAAGTAAGACATGCCTGAATTTGGTTTTTTTGCCACAATTAAAAGAATCACCAAAGTTGTTCATGGCCATTACATGAATCTGATTTCCCCTATTGACTTTGTCAGAAACTGGCTGGGAAGTTTGCAAATGGTGACCACATGATCGCAAGGTACTGCAACAGTCATAAATACATGTCAATTGCCAGGCACCTGAATTTTGATTATGATACCATAGGGATGTTGTGACAGTCATAAGTATGAGGGCCATCTGTAACTTTTTTCCAGGTGCTATCCTAACTTTGAATGGTCTCTAATGAATGTATGGGTTTATCATTTCTCCTAATTGCCACACTGCTATATCACTGAGAGAGGTTTGGAGCCTCACTGACCTAGTGAGGTCAGACGAAAAAGTACTGACTGGTTATCCGGCCTGCAGCTGGATTAAAATGCATTGGCATAAAATAACACGAAAGCATTCTTGTAGAACAGAATGAAAACTGTAGTTCAATGGAGGAAGATCATGCTAAAAAACACCCAGAAAAAGTGACTGAGGCTGGATAACCCAACATTTAATTAAGTAGATACTTTATTTCTTTCTCACCTCTTTTGTACATTGAGGATGAACACAAGGAATTTTGATATACGCCAATCAAAGCAGTATGATAACATAGGGCAGTTATTGTCTGAGAATTCTTAATCAACATTCATCAATAAGCTGAATGACAGATCGATTTTAGTCATACGCTCCCTCCTGCTGGGAGTACTTCACTTCAAGTTTAAAAAACGACTAAATCAATACAAAAAATTGATTTTGTTTAGTGCTAGTATTTAGTAGAACCATGCATGATTCAGAAGACCTCTGCTATTCATCAAAGGTTTATACCTTTGGTTACATTTCTGTGCAAGCCTGAAAAAAAACCCTACTTTAATTACTCAAACCTTTAAAATAGCAGATATTGATTGAAAACTCTTCAAGCTACCCTTTCTCCAGGTTTATATAGGGAAAAAAAAGTCTTTTAATGAATGGAGAAGAGTACTAGGCTGAAGTTTCCAAATCGTTTCCAAAGCATGGAGACACCTCCCCTAATATTTAACAAGCTGGGAGTAAACATCCAATCTTATGCAAAGATTTTTAATATTGAACACATTCGGAAAAACTCTGTCCTCAATTTTTTGAAATAACTGTTTCTGTGCAATCATTTTATAAGTAAATTGATTAATGGGGGGGGGGGAACCATTCATAACCCGAAAGTATTTACTAGGATGTGCAGCAGTGTAGATTTGAAAGTAAAAAAGCTGAACTGAAGCACTCTGGTAGAAATACAGCATGTTTGCAACATCTTAAATCAACAAAGCCTTTCCCCCAGGATTAGGGGCTCGCCTTCCACCTCAGTTGTAAAATGTGGGAAATTGTTTGGCTCCAGGAGCTCCAAAGTCCCTTTCTGCCTTCAACTCTGAAACATTGCACAGTTTTGTTACTGATGCCATTTGCACCCATAAGTTTAACTACTACTTAAGTAACTCTATGCCATCCCCTTTCATAAACCATGCTTACAAGACAAGAATCCCAAACAATGGGTACATCTGGGTCACTAGGAATTTTTCAAAAGGTAAACAACCTTTGCAAGAGGCACCCGGAAAAATGGGTGCCAGAATGGATATGACAAATCTATTTTAGTCATACGCTGCTCCTGTTGGGAGCACTTCACTTCAAATTTAAAAAACGGCTAAGAATGGATATGGTCGACCACAAAACATCATATACCACAGGCAAAGTCAGTGCTGGGACAGAGATATGCACGTGTGCACACACGCACACACACACATTTACTAAAGCTTTTTTTTTTTTTAAATGACAATATAAATTTTAAAAGAGAAAGAGAAAAATAAGAGGTGAAAAAATGGCAAAGGAAAAGAAAGGCAAGGTTTCTGGATTTCTTAACAACAGCTATACTTATATTTTAACTTGAGGTTACAACATAATTTTCTTGTCTCCATAATCTTACCCTTTCTAATCATCAAACACATAAATCAGAAGTTTTTTTTTCTTTCCAGCAAAAAAGGGGTTTCCCCATGAGGGGTTTCCAATCACAAATTAGTTTTTAGATACAAATCACTTTTAAAGAATAAAATTGTTTAGGTTTAGGTATGATTCAGATGAATTGCTGGAAATACAGATTATGCGCAAGGCTGAGGTTTTATTTGCTTTCCAGTAATATGTTTTGTGTTTAAAAATCATTCAAAGACATTTGAACAAGAGAGCTTGGCGAGTGCCAAGAATCATGCATACTGTGCTGTGGTGCCACTGTAGGGAGCCAAGATATAGGCCAGTGATGGCTAACCTTTTTGTTGTTGCGTGTCAAAAGTGCGCACGTGCCTAGGCATGTGCACGCATGCCTGCACCCATAATGCAATGCACGTGACACCCTGTCCTCCCCTGCCCCCCTGCGCATGCACACGGGACCCCTCCACGCTCCCCCTGCTGGTTGGCAGGAGGCGCTCATGCATGTGCAGTGATACTGAGCTGGGGCAACAGCTTGTGCGCCATAGGTTTGCCATCACAGATATAGGCTATCCTCTTAGAACAGCCTTTCATTTTTACCACTGAAGATGGTAAAAGCCGGTCAGCTTCTTAAGAACCCACATCAAAAGTCACCAAAACACAAGATTAAGATCAACAGAAACGAGGTGGATGAAATGATTAACTTTATTATGGAAAAACTGAGAGAGGCTATAAGGAAGAGTAGGCCACAGAAAGCTGCTGGTTTGGATGACATCCTTCTTGAACAGATAAAAGCAAGTTGGATTGAAAGCAAGATAGTGGCTACTAGAAATGTTCAATGAATGCTTGGAACAGTGTCGAAGATTCCTAGTGTCTGGTGAAAGGCTAAAACTGCCTAATGTAGCAGTTTTAAAACCAGTTAAAGATGCCAATAATCCTAAGAACTACCATCCAATTTGTTTCTTGTGCCATACCTACAACATTGTTGAAAGAATGATACAAAATCACTTTGCTGTAGAACCGACTCTTCTCATACCGCAACAAGCTGAATTTTGCCCTGAAAAAAGTTGTACTGCAGATCTGAATTTAAACCCAGTATATCGAAGATAGTTTCCAAAAGGGCAATGTAACAGGAACTGTATTCATAGACCTCACGGCTACGGGATACCATCAATCTTAGAAGATGGAAGCTGAAAGTTTATAATATGACTAAAGATTTAAAACTTACAAATATCACCAAGAATCTGCTTTAGAACTATATATTTTTGTGGAGGATAGTATAACTGGCTCAAACTCTTTTTTAATATTTACACCAGAGGTCCCTAACCCACAGCCAGGCTGTGGCCAGTTCGGAACCAGGCAGTGGAAAGTGTTGGGCGAGCGCATGTGCACAGCTGCCCTTTGCAAGTGGCAGGCCCTCGCGTGAGGTGTGTGCCTGTGCTCACATGCAAAGCTCTGCTCACACATGGTCTCACTGCCTTCACAACATCACTCCCTTCCCCCTCCCCAGATTGCCAATCTGAAAAAGCTGGGGACTGCTGATTTACACCAAGGATCAGCCGCTCCCTGAAAAAGTATTAACAACTGTATGTATGCTGATGATTGAGCAGTGGCTATATAGGGAGAAACTTTTGAGGAGGTTGAACAACAAAGACGGATTGATACTATTGTGATAACCAGTTAAACCAAATCCAACAAAAACTCGGGTATGTACTTTTCATCTTTGCAATAAACAGGCTGTTAGGAAGCTGCATATTATATGGAAAGGGACGTTACAGGAACATTGCTACAGCCCTAAGTATTTAGGAGTCACTCTAGACAGGGCCCTAATCAGGGCTGGGATTTGACAGGGTTAACTACCAGTTCCGGATTTACGAGCTTCCCTGCATGCTGTGAACCAAACACCTGTAAATCGTCATCAGCATGCTGCATGCAGAGAAGCAGCCTTTGAAACAGCCCTTTTTTCCTGCTTTTAAAGTCAGCTGTGCCTCGTGCGGCAGCTGAAGTTGAAAAATCAGGAAATAAAGATCAAGTAAGAGCCCGGGAGGATGGGCGGGCAAAAACATCAGCAGACATAGAACCGGTTCTATGTCTGCTGCTCTTCAGAGCTGCCAGTTCTACAGAGGTAGACAGAACCGGTAGAAACCCAGCTCTGCCCCTAATGTATAAGCAGCAAAATAATATCCTCAGGAAATTAATGAGCTCTAGTTGGGGTGCCAAACTAAGCTAGGACAATAGCTCTGGCTCTTTGATATTCAGCAGAATGCGCCTGCCCGGTCTGGTGTAAATCAGCACATGCTGGGAAAGGAGATATTGCTCTGAATGAAGCTAGCAGAATTATTACTTGATGCCTTCAATCTACCCTACTAGATAAGATCTACCACCTAGCGGCATTGCCCTACCTGCTGTTCACAGAGAAGAAGAAGCCTTCACAGACAGAGGTTTAAATCAGGTATGTCTAGGCAACATCCTCTCTATGGCCTACAACCAGTTCATCAGAGATTAAAATCCAGGAAAAACTTCCTTAGATCAATGGAAGACTTTGAAAGCAGAGTGACCCTATGGAAAGTAACAAAGAACCAACACTGGATGAAACCAGTGGCAAAGCTGGCACCTGGGTCTGATGAAAGCTGGGAAGTCTGGAAATAGCTGAATAGACTGTGCACAGATCCAAGATTCAGAGACACCCTGAACAAATGGGATTATCTGGTGTCTTTTGCCTTTTCCAATTGTGATGACATGTAAACAACAATATATGTGCTGTTTGTGTCTTGATCAGTGTACACTTGATGGAACATAATTGATGTTGTAGGCAATATTTGTTAACATGTACATATTTTACTTTTGTATTTTATATTTTAAATGTAATGTTGTATAGTATGTCTTTTTTAAATTGTGATGCTTCTGACTCGAACAAACAATTTTTACCACATAGAACCTGGTGTAAATATCAGTAAAGGGGTGATTATGATGGGGCACAATAGTTTCATGTTTAGTTCAGTGCGTACATCAGTAGTTGGATTCAAATATTTTTACTACCGGTTCAGTGGGTGTGGCTTGGTGGGCGCGCTTTGCACACATGCACACACTATGTGTGTGTGTGTGTGTGCCAAACACACACTTTACACAGGTGTAGAGGCATTTGAACAGGCATAGAGGCGTTCTAACTCACCTCCTGCAAGCCTGCATGATCCCGGTTGCTTCAGCAGCTGCCGCACAACACTCTTCTGTGCACCGCAAAGCAGCTGCGCTTCAAATTCAGAGGATAAAGGTGAGTATGGGAGCCCGGGCAGGTGGGCCCAACAGCAGAAACCGACGGTTCGGTCTCCACTGCTCATTGCTGCGGCTTGGCAGAACTGGGCTGAACTGGTAGAATACCACCATTGGTGTATATCAACAAGGAAACACAAGGATTAGCATTTTCTAACTCCTTCTCTTGATACGTTGATCTACAGCTCAAATCATTCTAAACCAGTACAACTAGGGAACTACAGGAATTCTAGTCCAACAGAACCTGAGGACATACAGTTCAATAAAAAACTGTGATAGATACAAATGCAGGCAAAAAAACACACCCCACACAACAACATGACTGGTTTTCTTTTCTTTTAGCCAAAGTGACAGCTTGCAGCTTTTTCTCACACTCTTCTCCAGAAAATCTGGACTAGCAACATTATTAGGGGACATAATTACCTCTATTAGAGAAACGCTTAATTGCACCCAAGGTACTCATTCAAATGCTGCTTTAGCTTTCAAAACCAAACTTCAACATTAAAGGAAGCAAACATCCAAAATACCAACATTAAATATGCAAAAACAGTGTGGCTTTGGCTAAGTGTTTTTGCTAGGAGATTAATGATACAACTTCTACTGAACTTCAGTGCTGAATATATTTGTACAAAGAATTGAAAGAACAAAGTTGTCCAGGAGCTTAGACTAGCTCCATAAACAAATACTCTTAATTCTTTTTAAAAGCATTTTACAGTATCAAGCATGTTATGCATTAAGGGGAGGTGGGGGCAGGAACACAGTAGCTCACCCAAAAGTAAAAGAAGAAAATCGAAAATTACAATGTCTGCCCTTCAACAAACATCCCTGTATTTTCAGGTCAAATATTTTCAAACAAGACTCTCCAACTGAATTTCTACAAATTCAGTGCTATAACAAATGAAAAGAGGGGCAATTTTAACAGAAGACAAACCTGAACTGAATGAATAAACAAATACAAATGGTTAGTAATAAAAACTAGAAAGTGCTAGAAAGAATCATGAAGGGGAGTCATAATTCCTTTGCACTGCGAGACACAGGTATGCAAAAGTTACATGTTTCAACATTTATTTCACTGAGCAAAATACTTTTTTTAGTAAGTAATTTAGACATAAGTCGATGGTAGGGAGCAAGTACAGAACATTTATGGTCTCCCAACCCATATTTTAAATGCTTCTGCTGATAAAATACCAATTATACATTTCCAAGACCTGTAGTTAGAACCTTTGCTCATTGCTCAGTGAATGATTTAGGTTATGAACAAACTGGTCAAAAAAACCATTACTAACCATTTGTATTTGTTTATTCATTCAGTTCAGGTTTGTCTTCTGTTGAAATTGTCCCTCTATTCATTTGTTATAGTACAAACCAAACAAGTTTAAACAATTAAGCAGGTTGAACTCCAATTCAAAGGGAAAGCCAAAATAAGATTTATACTCGAATGAGAATCTACAAAATAGGATTCAGTCAAACTCAATTTAAAGCATCAATCATAAACTTTTAAGTGCTATGAATCACATGTAACTTAGGAACTAGATAATTTAACATAAAATTATCTAATACTATGCTTTTAATCTCTATATTTACTCATAATTAATATATGCAACATTGCAACAAAGTATTGTGCATATCTCTCTGTCTTACCAATGTCTCTTTCCTAACAATTAAAAAAGGACAAAAGGCAAGAAAATACCAATCTATGTAAAAAAATCTTCTAGCTGTATCATTAAATCAGGGTGTATCAAGCACATGGTAGTTCTTTAAAACCGTAAGCTTTTAAAACCAAGAGAATGAGCAGCCAAACTGAAAATGAAATTCAAGTTAAGTAACTGGAAACTGATGTAAATTGGGACAAAAAAACTTAACTTCACACAAATGCTGATTGGGCCCTGTACCATAACTCAGTAAGGATGCAAGATAAAGTACAGGAAAGTATAAATGCCTTCCATTAGAAAAAAAAATACCAGTAAATTGAGGGATTCTTTAGCTTAGGAAAAAAAGGTAACTATAGTAGTACTTTATTATGTGTATAAAAATCATGGCTACCATGGAAGAGGTAGACAGGAAGAACACTTTCTTTCTCAAAATATTAGAACCAGAGGTCATTCAATGCAGGAGTTTTAGAATAGACAAAATGCTTCCTTAGAGTATATAACTAGTTGTGAAATTTATTACCACAAACATTTATTATCTACTTAATTAGATCAATATCCTGCTTTTATACAGGACACCATCCCTTATCTCATCCCACAAAAACAGTCCTGTGAGATATGTGGGCTGAAAATTACTAAGTAAACTGAGCGTCAAGAATACAGGTCTCCAGCCACTCCTAGGCCCCTACCGAAACCCCAACTTTACGTTGGCTTCAAATGGTAATCAACTTTTTGCTTTAACAAATAGCCCTATACCGTAAGTCAGGTAAATCAAGGATTTATTTTAACAGCTTAGAAGAGTGTCCCCTACTTCAGCTCAACTACCTCAAAGGTTCCTAATTAGTCATTGTGCAAAAAAAAAAAAAATGTGGACCAAGTAAAGCAAAAGGCGATTCCATCCATTTTTACACAAGGGTATTTTATATATTTGGCACTTGTTCAAGGGAATTGGAGTTGTGTAAACATACTGTACATGTTTTGTTTTATAATATAGTAGAAGGAAATTTATCTAAGAATATCTGAACTTGGATAGGAATTAATCCCATTCAGCACCTGAAGTTACACTTCATGTTTTTTTATGTGAAGGAAGGTTGCAGTTGGCAAGGTAATATGAAAAAATGGCACTGTGTCAGATTTTTCATATTAGTAGGGTCTAGATTCTCCATTTTTGCTAGGTTTCCATTGAGAAGGGTTGTAGAAAGCTGTCTTTAATATATTTTAGTTATACATATTATAGTTGTGTTTCCCAACTCAGTTCAGAAGGACATCTAATTGTAGATTTTCTTGTCAAGCCTGTCAGAATTGGCTTTAGGAACTGAGAGAAATGGATTTAAGGATTACAGGTTACAAGTTTCTACATTAACTGAAGAGCACAGCTACATGGTAAAGAGAAATGTCTGAACTCCCAATTATTCCAAGGTAACTGGAATTATGTGTCGCCACCCTGTTTTTACCCTCCCCTTAAAAAATAACAGATCTTGAGAGTTTAGGGAAGTGAGGGTTATAATGATTAAATCAGTACTAAGGACATACTTGAACATTTCTTAATTTTATTAAATTTTGGAATACAAAAAAGCTACTGCTACCTTCAATGAGAATTAGAGAAGGAATAATTGAATAAACCATTAAAAGTTAAAATTTGGTCCATGTGGCAAGTTACAAACCCAAAATATAACATATTACACACACATGCGTGTGCGTGTGTTTTTGTGTGTTTGTGTATGTACCTGGCCTTTAGTTTGCCTTATATGCTTAATACAGAAAGCAAAATTTAAGGCTGCACAAATGCAAATGCTAAAGGGACACAGAAGACTTTGAAAAAATATTTTTGAAAAAAATACAAAACACAGCTTTTTTATTCCATTTTTATATTTTAAACAGTAAGTTTCTAGACCTTGTGATAAGATTTCTGAAATCTTTGCTTTTAATTGTTCTATTCTCTTATTCTCGATCTACTAGAATTTGGTCAATATTTTTTTTAATTTTAAATGTAACTACCGTAAATATAAACATGGAATTAATAGGGGCTAGAGCAGGGATCCCCAACCACTGGGCCCTGGACCGGTACTGGTCCATGGATCATTTTGTACCAGGCCACAAAGAATGAATAGTCATGATTAAAATATATATTTTATATTAGCGAAAGCTAAGAAGCCCTTTACGATTGGGGAAGAATTGATTTTGCCGGTCCTTGAAAAAGTGTTTCTGCGTGAACTGGTCCCTGGTACAAAAAAGGTTGGGGACCACTGGGCTAGAGAATTTAACTTCTCATTAAGAAACTAATTCAACCTCCAAATGAAGATTTTTTTAAAAAATACCAAACAAATAATATAATCATATTGCTTTTAACCTTAAATTGAAAACCACCAATGCTGTGAAAAAAAAATCAGTGTATTCATTAATCCAAAATTATTAATGAGGAAGTCTAGCATCAGCTTCGTTAAGAGGTCTCGAAAATGAAAACTTCGATAAATAGCATACCACAAAACACAATTCTTCAAAAAAACCCAACCCCATAATTATTCTTTGTGGAGGAAACAGTAACTTAAGCCAGGCAATATTTAACCGCCAACTCTAAAGCTCTCAAGTGCAATTGGGGAACATAATGTTTAAGTGTCCTCCAAAATGAATGCAAAGCAGGAATAAAAACAAAACAAAATAAAACAGGGTTTCCAAAGATAAATATTTTCATGATCTTTTATCAAATCTCTTTCAAAAAACAGCACCAGGTTTTAAGTGCCAACAGCTAGTTTTAGAGAACAATGATACAAATCTATTGCATCACATTCTTTATCTTCAGTGTGGAGTCTTTGCAATTTAAATATACTTTCTACTTACAAATACAGATAGTCCTCAACTTATGACTACAATTGAGCCCCAAATTGCCGTTGCTAAGTGAGACAGTTCAGTGAATTGCCTCAGTTGCTAAGTAAATCACCACAGTTATTGAGCAAGTAATATGCTTGTTAAGTTAATCGGGCTTCTCCGTTGGCTTATCAGAAGGTTGCAAAAGGGGATCACATGACCTTGGGGACACAGCAACTGTCATAAATGTGTGTTACCCAGTTGTCAAGTTTTTGCATTATGTTCACATGACTATGAGGATGCTGCAATGGTTGTGTGAAAAACGGTCCTAAGTCCCTTTTTCGGTGTCGTTTTAACTTCAAATGGTCACTAACGAATTGTTGGAAGTTGAGGATTACTTGTGGCTATTTTAAAGGGTAAATCTTCACACTACTCTGAATGTTAAAGACATTTCAAAAATAAGTTTATAGCTGTACTATGTTTATCCCATGTTTTAATTATCTATTTAAAATTATGCATACCCTCCATTGCTAAATTAAAACTTATTGCAATGAGTGCTATACAGACCATCAGCATTAATACATAATATAGAATTATGAGTGGTCTTTAAGGAGTAAAACTGCAGGGCCTAGGCCAAAGACATAAACATTCACACTGTTCAAACTGAGCACTGCACTTGGCACTTAAATGATATGACATCAACCACTCTCTTCAAAATTGATAGGTCTATAATAAAATGGGTGAGATCAAACATTCCTGAAATAAAGTTAATGGGATTAAACTTACTGAATATATGGGGAGTGCTCTGTGTGTTTGTGTGCACCTTCAAGTCAGTGTTGTCTCCTAGCAACTGACTGAACTAGTTGCTGTGGTTTTCTTGGCAAGGCTTTTCTGAAATAATTTGCCATTGCCTGCTTCCTAGGGCTGACAGAGAGGGACTGGCCCAAGATCACCAGGCTGCCTTTTTTTGACCCATCTGGTTTCTTGGTTGGTTACCCGATGCTACAAACTATTACTGATGTTACAAATGACTATTGCACCAAACTGACTTTTCTACAAAGAGTAACTCACATTAAAAATAACAATTTGGTGGCAACTTCTACAGGCATATTGGGTATTCAGCCAAGTCTTTGTGGATGGTACTGGGAAACATTGCACTTCAGAAAACTTTATAAACCAACACTTTCCGGTTTCCAATTCTAATTACAAAGCTTTATAAAAATTAGAAGGCTGAGAATATTTTTTTCTCAGTTTTACAATTTCTGTTTGTAGAATTCACCACAAATAAAAGTTGCTGGATTCCAAAACTATAGTTTTATGCATAACACTCACACAAAAAATCATAACTGAAACTCACAATGTAACACCTGTAATATAATGCAAGTTTCCTGAACTTCGTATTCTCAATATAAATGAGTTTTCCATAAAGTAATTGTTATCCAGAGTAGTCGGTTTAGGAAACTGCTATAAAGTAAGCAAGAAAAAGAATGAATGACAAGACACTGAACTTCATCCCTACATTCACAGAAGCAACAGAACTAATAGCCACATCCATGCAGTTCATCCAAATAAGGAAAAAAAGTACACTGCAATGAAAAAAATCCAAAATCATATATGCAGTAAAAATGAAAATCTCCTATAACTTTACATTTGCTTAATTGTGTGAATCTTTGGCTATCTGCCTAATAAATATCAAATACTCTAATAAATACCATAAATTAAATAAGTATCTTCCTGCCCATACCCCATTTTGTTCTGCAAGGCAACTTTATTCTGTTATCTTCATCCATGCAAAATCTGCAGCATAGTGGAGGGGTGCCTAGTCTTTCAACCAACCTTCTTCAAACATTTTCAGTACAACAGTTTGACCTTCCGCAAACACCACACAATGATTTAAAAGCACATTCTGTACTACTTTTATGGGCCAGTCATTCCTTAGCATTAAGAGATGTTTCCAGACATTAGAAGTTTAATCTTAATTCTCTAGCATCAGCTTGAGTTCTATTCTAATTCAGCATCACAGAATAAAAACTTAGTATGTCCAAAACTGTCCATCCAGAAATTGCCTTGAGATCAGTGGCTCTTTTGACTCAATGTGCATGCATTATTCCCCTACTTCATTTAAACTATTTCTTGCATTTTCTTATCTTTTTGCCCACTGTGTGCGATCCTCAAATTACGAGACTTTACTTGTAAATGTTTACTCTTCTACACACATAATTATTGAATAATTAGGGAATGAGCAATGCATAAAGCATTTCAAATGAATTTTGGAAACTATGAATTCAAAGATTTCTAATCTTGTGTTACACTATGCAATCATAAAGATCTGAAGAAAAAAATACCTCATATTAATGAACATTTTGCAGAGCCAATCACTTGGCATATGGGAGAATACAACAATAAGACCCTATTGACATAATATATTTTAGACTCTTTGTTCTTCATTCAATCTTCTTTACTCTGATGACCCTGGTGTTATGATTTTAACTCCATGAGATTTGCCAGATAGGGATTCTTCAAGTTGTTAATTCCAACACATTTGTAAGGTTACTAATTAAGAAAGGCTACAGAAGACCCATTTTTTCAATTTCTCATATCCACCGTACTCAAATCTTTTCAGAGATATTCACATATGACATGCAAATGTATAGAAGCTGCTGCCTTATGGCCTTATCCCATATAGCCAAATGTGTGTCACAATATTTCAGCCTTAAAATTCCTTCCCTATATTTTATCCAACTAGAAAGGTGCCTGACAGCTAGATTAGCAGATTCCAATCTAGCTCTCTTTGCAGGTTACTGCATTCAGTACCGAATAAATTTTGAGATTCTACATAAATTGGGGTTTGGCCACACAGTGCACAAAGCTGCCATAAGATACTGTATGTTGTCTCTCCATCAGAGATATTGGTTGGAATCTAAACATGAACATGTTTAAAAATTTTCTTTGAAGTGGCAAAATCTCACAGAATTACCCCAAGGTAAGCAAAGTGGGAAAATAATGGCACATTGCCACAAGTCCCTAGTTTAAAATGGTTCTGGGATCTATTACAGTAACTTTTCTACATACGATACTGTACCTAGTTATGCTAAATGACTAGTTCTTCACAGTTGCCATTTATAGTATGAATGACCATCTAAATCCAAGTTGAACATTATTTCTCAGTAAAAAAAAATACAGCACAGCAACAGAAACATATTATTTTAATAGATAATTCTTGGCAGACTTTTCTTTAAAAAATACATCAGATATTACAGTAGATACATCTCTTCACTATACTTTTAAAAGTTCTGAAGGCAGCCCCCTTCAACTTTTGACAGATGCACGTAACCTTAAAAGAAAAATTTAAAAACTGTTATGTGAAAAAGAATTAGAAATGCAGTTTAGCTTGTTTCTTCGTGTCCAACCTTCAGTATACTTGTTCTTTATGTTCCAATTTATTCCTTCAGTAATTAAAACTTTGTTTCAATAAAAATTTAAAATGAATAATGTAAATGGAAACCAACAACATGCACTATGAGAACATGCTACTTACCAGAGGCATTGGCTATGGTGAGAGGGAGCCCTTGCAGCTGATGAACTTGGATGCCAGATCCCAGGGCCCCAAGGTTGATGGTCTGAAGGCCTGGTACAGAGGATAGCTGAGCGGCATTTACAGTGACTGTGCCACTGGGCAGAGAGGCCGAAGCTATCGGTGTGAGTGTTGTGCTGGTGCTCCCCGTCTGCCCCAGGGACACCCCCTGTACGGGAGCCAAAGCGATTGTCTGAGCTTGCGGATTTTGGACCTGAAGGTTTTGAAGTTGAATAGTTTGCCAGCTGACTTGTCCATTTGGCCCTACAGTGGGCGTTCGAATGAAGATCGGACCAGTGTTGGGGAGGGCCTGGATCTGCAGGTTCTGCAGGGCATCTTGAGGAGCAAAGGTCTGGCTGCCTTGTCCTCCTTGAACAAGTTGAGGCTGCACTAGGATCTGCTGCTGCTGGTGGTGGTGGTTTTGATCAATATCTTTCTGTTGTCCTTGTTGGACTGCAACTTGCACAGCATCGACATTCTGAGTGCTGTTCGACCTCCCTGGCGCCGGCACCTGAATGTTTGTTCCCACACTGCCACTAGTAGAAAAATTCATGATGCCCAAATTACTGGTGGTGGTAGTGGCACTGTAGTTGTTAGCATTGGTGAAAAAAGAGGCGGTACTGGCTTGAGTCGCAGCCACACTGGAGGAACTGATTGATGTGACAGTAACTGGCTGAGAGCTATTCTCTGGAGAGCTAGAATTGCTTAGAGTAACTGACTGAGATGTGGGGGCCAAACTGGCAGCAATGCTGTTGACAGGCAATAAGGTGATATTGCCGTTCAAAGCCAGGGGGACGTTAGTGACATACTGGGTTTGCCCTGAGAGAGCATTTACTCCCTGAATGGGGACAGCCTGCTGCAGAAGATTTGGCATGGCAGCCAAGATATTGCCTGTGCCAGACCTGTTTGTAATGAGCTGTTGGTTAGTTCCTGGAATTATCTGTAGTTGGCCAGAGGCATCTTGCTGGACACTCACTTGAGTGGGAGCAGTGGTAAACTGCAACTGTTGTCCATCCACAGTTTGAAACTGGGGAATCACCTGATACTGAATATTTGGCAACACCCCTGATAAGCCCGTCAGAACTTGTTGGTTCTGCATATTTGGGGTGGCAGCAACCACATACTGCCCAGTGGTGGCAGCTCGGTTTTTGGCCGATGAATCGTTGTCTTCATTGCCGCTATTCCCCAAATCTTTGGGAGAATCAGACGTTCCAGAAGCAGTGGAAATTATTTGCCAGCCATTTGCACTTTGGGAGATTTGAGTTGCAGCAGCAAGGTCCAGTTCACTTGAGCCTCCCTGTTGCCCCTGTAAACCATCAGAGTTCTCATTGGGAGATTCAATCCTGCTGCATGTGGCTGCTAGCAGGGCCAGAGGAGAAGGCTGAGACTCCTGTCAGGAAATAAAGAACAAGAAAGAAGGAGTCAAGTATCTGGCCATCCCAGATGACAGTAGAAAACAACAGCAATTGGGAAGGAGCACAAGAAAGAAGGCAATTAATAAAAGATTGATCAATCTCCTCAAGCAGGGACTGTACACACTGGTCCAACCAACATAAGACATTAACAACCAACATCTAATAAAATAAACATCCCGTCACTCAGGTTAGACTATTTTACACAGAAATATTCACTTTGAACTTGCATTAAACAATTTTACGCTCCAACAGTATTTCATGAGGAAGTACAAAAATACTTCTAAAATTTTGATGAACCCTTAACCTCCAGATGTTGTGAATGCTTCAACACTGGAAGTTTTTAAGACGGGACTGGATAACCATTTGTCTGAAATGGTATAGTCTCCTGCCTGAGCAGGAGGTTGGATTAGAAGACCTCCAAGGTCCCTTCCAACTCTGTTATTCTATTAACCTAACCTGTCTTAAATTTACTCATCCCCTAACTCAAGGACCATAAGATTATTATCACTTTTTCAACTGTGTTTTAACTATAGAGGATTGCAAAAATATTGAAGATTTTTTAAAACTGCAAAAATGAGCAATCAACCTTTTTCAAAGAAAAAGAAGAGAATGTTCCATCACCACATATATTAAAAAACAAAGGTATCTTTCTACTGCAAATTGAGATATTTTATCCCCCAACCCATCTCTCCTTCTTAAAACTCTTACTTACCTGGGCCTCGCAGTTTCCTCCATCATTACTGCAGCCTTCATCCACCTTCTCAGTCTTGATAACAACCATGTCTTGTGAAATATCATGATCTGCATGGAAATTAGAGGATAAGAAAGAAAAAAAGAATACATGAGTTAAATAAATTATATAAAGCTCGAGGAAGCAGAAAGGCTCACAGCTTATTTTAAAAAATTAGCATTAGATCATCCCATGCGATGTAGCACACAGGTAGTCCTCGATTTACAACAGTTCACTCAGTGTCCAAAGTTACAGTGGCACTGAAGTGACTTATGACCATTTTTCATACTTATGACCATTGCAGCATCCCCATGGTCATGCAATTTACATTCAAATGCTTGACAACTGACTCACATTTATGATAGCTGCAGTATCCCAGGGTCATGTGATCACCTTTTGCAACCTTTTGACAAGTAAAGTCAATGGGGAAATTGGTTTCACTTAACAGCCATGTTATTGGTTGTACAACTTCAGTGATTCACTTAACATGGCAAATGTGGCAAAACTCACTTCACAAATTTGTCACTTAGCAACATACATTTTGGACTCAGTTGTGGATCATAAGTTGAGGGTATTGGGCAGCAAGAAATCTCCAGCATTTTTTATTTAAAAATACAGGTTGAAAATTGAAGGCCTTTAGCAGACGTTAACTTAAGTGGCACACTTAACAGAAAGTAAAGCATTATGACTATAGATTATGCATTTAAGTGATCTACTTTGAAATACACACATACACACTGCATTTAGAATTGTATTTAAAGTAATCTAGCACCATGACGAACTAACCATATTTAAAGTCCTTAAAGGAAAAGTGGTAAAGAGAACACAGAAAGATAAAGTGTCAATAAAGACAATGTAATCTACTGAGCAATTCAAATGTCAGTACAAAAATCCTATGCTCACATTTTTAATAAACAGTAAACAAGCCATTTTACATGACTGTTTAAATAATGAGAAAGGATATGATATACTACTGTATTCTCCAATCTCTTTGAATAAAGGCCAAGATGCAAGTATAACAAATAACTATGATTAAAATTTAAAGAGCAACTTTGCATTAGCATCCGGAATAAACTGTCTACACTGCTCATCAACAAGGAAAACAAAGTGGGGCAGTGTGATCATGAAGAATTGTTGTCAACAATAAGTAAGAATAAAATACCAAGAGAGGCTTTTATGACCCAATCAGATTTTACTATTAATTGCCACTGGACACATTCACAAACATTCATAAAAAAAAACAAAAAACCATCCCAGGAAAGGGTCAGAATCAAAATTGCTAGGCGGATATCTGTATTGCGTCATATTTACAGCCTTCTCCCTCACCCCACACTGCCTTGGCCACTTCCTTAAGCCTGGGCAACGCATATTAAATAAATAGCAGAGATCTGTTTACAGCTTTTTTTTGGGGGGGGGTGCAGTCTTTCTTAACAAGGGTCTTTCTGCGTTAAGGGTGGCTATACTCATTTTTAAAAAAAGAACCTGTCATGAAAATACTCGTTTTCTCAGAAGAGTTGCTATTTTATGATTATCCCCACCCACCCCCAAACCAAACAACCAAACAACCCCAGCTCCACTTTGGCTCCACTCTTCATCCTAAACTCCCCCTCTGCAGGGCAGAGCAGGGCAAGGCTTCTCTGGGTCAAAAGGCATCTCTGAGGGCTGGGAGGAAAGGGGGAAGTAGTTGCATGAGTCACTCCCCAAACTTCTGACTCGCAGCTGGTTCGACACGGAGTTCTGCACCCAGCGTACACAGAAGCAAAGCCGGCCAGACGTAGCGATTTCCGACTTTAAAATTCCTCTCCTAACAAAGGGCTCTTTTTGTGTGTGTGTTTTTTTTTCTTTTTAAGTGGCCCGGCATCCCACACGCCAATGTTAACAATAATAATGAAGGGGGAAGGGGAAACGACGCCGCCTCCCTTTGCATCGGAATCAAGAGAGGGAGAAAAGAGGCCTAGTCTAATCTCTGGAGTTGCCCCTGCGGGTNCCCCCCCCCCCCACATACACACACCCTTTTTCCCCTCCCCCCAAAAAGCAGAAGCAACGTTTCGACCGAAAGGCGGATTTCTCCATATTTTGGGCACGGTACCAAACAAGGCCTTATCGTTTCTCAGAAGTGCCTCCGGCCTTCCTGGGAAGCCAACGCAGGGCCTCTCCGGAACTGCAAGTTTGGCCCTTCCCCCCCCCTCCCCCTTTCAACCGGGAGAGAGGCACTTTGCACATGGCCCGAAGCCCTCTCTCTCCCTCCAAGGATTCAAGGAAGTGGGGGATGGGATGGTGGAATCGGAAGGGAGGGCACCATATATATATATATATATACATACACACAGAGGCTTTGAAACGTTTCCCTTGCTACTTTCTCTCCTCCTCCCTCCTTCTCCGGCCTCGCCTGCGTCTCCCTCCCAACCTCGGACAGCAGCAGCAGCACCACCCGAGACAGGTAGACGGAGGATCCATCCGGCTCCGCTGCTTCTTTCCAGCGGAGAAATTCCAGCCCCCACCTGGTCCCGCCCGATCCTCCTCCTCCCTGAGGCAGCTTGCCCTCCCTTCCCATGGCCGCTTCCTCCACCCTCCATCGCAAGCCCCGCTCCCCTTCTCGGGGCCCCTCCCCCAAAAGGCTTCCCCTACCACGGCTCCTGTGGCTGGCTTCCCCTCCCCAGAATCGTTACCCCTCCCCCGTTCGGATCTCCCCCCCGCCCGGGGGGCTGGTCTGGGCGGGGCGGGAAAAAGAGAAAGAAGGCGGCGCCCCCCGCCCGGCCACGATGGTCCCTTCCTTACCGCTCATGTTGGCTGACGGGGAAGGCTAACCTAAGTGGTGCTGGAGGGGTGGGCGGGGCGGGGGCAGCGAAGTCGGTGACGAGACAGCCTAACCCCACCGGTGACCGCCAAAGGGTTGGCGAAGGGAGGGAGCTGCGCCGACACGGCCCAAGCCCAGGGATACGCCTCCTGCCGCTCTGCCCAATCACAAAGCCTGAAGGAACCTCCGGAAGGCGGGACTAGCAGTAAATGACGTGTCCTTCAACTATTCAAGTAAAGTAAGGCGGGGTTTGCCGCGGGAATGATGGTGGAGAGGGGAGTGGGGGAAGAAAATTGAAACAGATTACGAAGAGCTCGGTTGTGGCACTCCTTCCAGGAAACGCCTCTGGGTGAGGCTCCGCCCCCTGGAGAGAGGTGGAGCTTCGACCGAGTGTTCGAGCAAGACGGGCGAGGAAAGGACGAAGAGACAGGAGTAACTGACGTCGCGGTCTGCCAATCGGCTGTCGCGCGAAGTTTCGGAAGCTTCGCGCGTATGATGAAATCGTACCACTTGACTCGTGACCGACCAGCTTGTAACCCAATCAGAGCTCGAGAAGGCCGCGAGAGGTTTTCATGAAAGGAAAAGAAGGCGGAAGTAGGGCAGGAAATGACATGCGCAGCGGCTACGGAGAGCCTATTTGAGGGAAAAGAGGCCCTTCCGAGCGATTTAAGCGTTGAGGCAGCAACAACAAGGAGGCGGAAACCTGTCTACTCCAATGAGAGACGTGGACGTCCTTAAATTGGCCAATGGGGGAATGACGGAGCTCGTGGGCCTCAGCAAAAAGTGACGGATGTGGTGCCATTTTAGCTCGGATGTGGAAAGCGAGGTTCCGCTTTAGCCTCCATTTAATGAAAGCCTTATATAACGCCTAGTGACGCTTGAGCTTTCTGGGAATCTTGAGCTCCTGTCAGTGAAACATGCATTTTTCAAGAAAATAAACGAAATAAGTCTCGTTCAGGGGCATTTTTCACATGTTGAAGGATATTGTTTATACGATGATATACAACACATTGGACAACATAAGTTGCTCATGCAGGTTGCAGAATCAGGTTGCAGAATCTTCACAAATGTATGATCACTAGCTCAGAAACGATGTTTTATTAGATATGTGTATAATAAAAGTGAACTACAGGCAGTAATCTACTTATAATGGTTCCCTTAGTGACAGGCTACAAAGTTACTGTCAAAGTTACAACTGAAAAAAGTGACATGACCGTTTTTCACAGTTGCGACCTTGGCAAAACTCACTTAACAAATGTCACTTAACCGCAAAAATGTTGGGTTCAGTTGTTTTCGTAAGTCGAGGACTACCCGTACAAAGGAAACGAACATGATAGGTCACTGAATGTTAATTCACTTTTTAAGAGTGTAAAAAATTTTTTTCAATCATTTAGTCTGCAGCGTTTTTCATTAACCATTATTTTAATAATATTTTAATATTAGTTCTAGTAGTAGATATATAGTAGTTTTCCAAATTCAGTTCCTACAAAATACTTCAAGCTACAAAAAATGATTTTGGGCTCTGCATACAGCCCCTCTTGCTGTGGTTTAAAATCACTGTTCCTTTGGCCTCAGAAAAGTGCCAGCTGATACTTTTCAACCCAAATCCTCTGCCCTGTGTTTATTATTATTATTGGTTAATCTTTAGTGAGATTCACAGTCTTTAGGGCTGGTTGGTAGCTGAACAGCTCAAGTCCTAACCAAGAACCTAGGAACTGTTCAGGTAGCGTTGGAGGATATAAGCTGTTCCAAGTAGGGTGGTTTTTTTGTAGAGTCAGGGAGTCCAAGTCTGATTATTATTATTGTTTGTTATCATCATCATCATCATCATCATTATACAAGGACAAAGGAATCCTGCCTCAGTAAAGGAAGAGAAAAAAAGGATCGAAGGAGGCAAATCTGATTGCCTTTGAAAGCCAGTGCATAGAATATTTGAAAAGTCTCTTGCATAAAAGGGGAAGGGGGAGATTCTTCCCCCTCCCTGAAATTCAAACTGAGGCACAAAGCTTAGCCTTGCACATTCACTCCTGGCTTCAACATTGCTTTGCTTTATCACAAATCCAAATTAACAGTCTTTATACTGATGGGCTTCAGGACTTCAAATAACCATCTTTTTACGATTCTGTATCCTGTACAGATGCAGATAGATAAGCTCCACAAAACATCCATAACAAAGTACTTTTATTGGTTCATCAGGTATCCTCATAACTCACATTTGTGATGAAGTTCTTTAATGACCAATCCTTTGCATATCTGTCTTGTAGGTAAAAAGATGGTTTATCTCCTATCCTTTTTCTCCTATCTTGTAACGATAGAAGTAGAACAGTTACCACGAGTCCATGAGTCCAGCCAAGACTGAGGAAAACTCCCCCAACACATCGAGGGTCAATTTAGTGACCAATTAGGATTACAGATGCGGTCATGTGACATGGACTACATTTCCCAGGATACCTTAACTACATTTACCAGAATGCATTATTTTAAGGGAACAGCTCACAATTGCTACCTAACTATCCAATTCCCATACATTGGCTGGACAGCATTATTATTATTATTATTATTATTATTATTATTATTATTATTATTATTATTATTATTATTATTATTATTTGAATGGGAGCTTAGAATACTGCAAATAAAACACTTTCCGGAAGCATATCCTGTATTTCCAACCATGTTTTTTGTTCCTTGATAGATCGCGAAGGGTTTCTTAAGAATAAATGGTAGGTGGCTGCACAAGTTCAAAAAAACTGTACATATTTAACAGGAAAAGCAATAACCTGCCAATATGTCTCCCTCCACGGATCAATTGACAACTTTTCTATATTACAGTAAATGGGGAAACTTGTTGGCCTATGTCATATAAACTAGGATTGTATTTTCAGTGTCTTAAGTACAGTAGTTAAATGTCAGAGTTAAGCGTGGAGATCCAGCTTCAGAATTCCCTAATGAAATGTGAGACAACTTTGAATCAGTAACCATATTTCAGTTTCCCAAAGGTGCTTTTTCAAGAGGCAACTGGACTTCCTTGTTTTTCTTTGAAGACATTTCACTTCTCATCTAAGAAACTACTTTAGCTCTGAAATGAAATATCTCCAAAGAAAAGCAAGTTTCAGGTCAACGGAGAACTTTTTCGTGGAAACCCTGTTGGTACTGGACCTACTGACTCTTAGTCCATAGACATATTTCAGTTTCTTTTTACTGGAAAAGTCAAGTGTATAAAACTGAATATAAAGATTGATATATGCTTCCGGTTCTTTGAAGGAAATATGGGAGGCAGTAATGGGTCCCCTCCTCAAAAATCCACCGCTGAACCCAACAGCACTGGACAAGTTTATCCAGTCTTCAACCTCTCTTTTGGGGAAGGAGTTGTAGCTTCAAATGGCCCTGGAGGAAGTGAATTGTCTGGACTATTCTTTAGTTAGATTTCAGACCAGAATATGGTATGGTGATGGCATTGATTGTACTTGTTGATTACCTATAATAGAGAAGGGATGGTGTGGTGCTATTGTCTTGATTCTTTTATCTCTCTATTTTTAATACTATATTTTTCTGAATGGGAAGTATAAGTTTGTAGTGGTTCACCTCCTTTTCCCCCGACTAGTTCCAGTTGGTGGTGATAGCAGGGAGAATATACTGATGATATCTAGCTATATATCTCGGCCATTGGTCAACCAAATGATATTGATAGAAGACAATATTTGTGATCTGGTCAAGGTTTTGTCCCAGTGCTTGTCTTGATGGGAAATAACATACTTAAAGTCTACCCCATGTGAGTGGCCATGTTCCTACATTTTCAGAGGGCCATGGGTTTTCCATCTTTAGTCCTGAATGGGGCACTCTCCTGGAGAATGGGACTTCTTTTGGACTTGCAAATCCTGCTTCAAGAGCAGGTGGCAGATGTGATCAGAAAGGCCCTTTGCTCATATCCAATCTGGAGCACTTTGTTCCCTTTCCTTCCTACTGTATACCTTGTGTATAGATCATTGCAACACACTTTAAGTGGGGCTGCCCTTGAAGACGACTTGGAAACTATATTGGTCCAAAATGCAGCGGTTGCAGGTGTGCATTCTATATGCCAATGCCACTTTTGTGGCTCAGCAAGCTGGACTTGTTACTAGCAAGCTGCTATGTGTGAGGCAAGATGATGGATGTTTTCCACAAAGCTCTTTATGGTATAGTGCCTGACTGTTTGAAGGTTTGCTTTTCTCATTGTTACTTTCTACCCACACTGTAAAACCTGACAGATTTAGCATGTTCCATGTTCCATCTATTAAGCAATGCAATCTTCTATATCAAAAGTATCAAATCCTTTCCAAAAAGAGGCAAAAATATCTTCACAGCAATTAGAGTGTGCAGAGGTGATTCAATGTAATTTGTGGGTATATATGAATCAATAAAGTTCAGTACAATTCACCTCTGGTGCCTGGCCACGGATTTTTTTCAACCTATCATCTTTTGGCTCCAGGATTCTCCCACTGTCAAAGAGCTGCCTCTCCCATTTCTTTTTCCTCTGAACAAATCCTAAACTGCCAAGGCTTGGATGATTGACTATATATACAGTATATGTATATATTTATAGGGTGGAAGGCATCACTGTACCCCAATTCTCCTATCTGATTTATGTGCTCTGTGAGATCAGAGGATTATAGGTAGTCTTCAACTTAGAACAGTTCTCTTAGCGACAATTCGAAGTTACAACAGCACTGAAAAAAGTAACTTATGACCATTTTTCACACTTATGACTGTTGCAGCGTCCCTATGATCACAAGATTTACATTCCAATGTTTGATAACTGACTCATATTTATGACAGTCGCAGTGTCTCGGGGTCATGTGACCTACTTCTGACAAGCTAAGTCAATGGGGAAGCCAGATTCACTTAACAACCATGTTACTAATTGAACAACTTCAGTGATTCACTTAACAAATGTGACAAGAAAAGTCCTAAAATGGGGCAAAACCAGTGATGGGATTCAAATAATTTAACAACCGGTTCTCTGCCCTAATGCCTGGTTAGGTGGGCATGGCCATGGGGTGTGATAGGCAGCACTTGGCCTCCTGCACCCCCCTGGGAGCAAAAACAGGCCGTGGGGGGACTGTTCCGCACCCTCCCTGCACCCCATTTTGGGCATAGTATGCCTCCCTGCAGCCTCCTGGGAGCAAAAACTGGGCACGTGGGAATGTCTGTAAGGGGCAGGGCAGGGCGGGGTGGGGCCAGCCAGCAATTTAACAACCAGTGCAGCCAAAGTGGTGCAAACCGGTTGAATCCCAACACTGGGCAAAACCCGCTTAACAAATTTCTCATTTAGCAACATAAATTTTGGGCTCAGTTGTGGTTGCAAATTGAAGACTATACCTGTATTGAGGGAAGGGGGGACTGGCTCTTTACCTCACTTAAGAAAACTGCTTTCCTTCAACTTTCAGGCACTGGAAGAGCTAGCACTAAAAATACTTGCTTCTCCTTTTACTGTTCCCTAACTTTCCTTGTCATGGGTGGCAGGAAGAGTTAAGAAACAGGGTTTCCTATATTCTCCACTGCTTCTTTTAGTGACAGGAGAAATGGGGGGGGATGCATGGGGAGGGAAAGAGCTGCAAGAGAACCACTCTTTGGCTGCCAGTTCTCTTATCCATATCTGAGTGATCAGTGTGTGGGACTGGAAAAGTGACAGCAAAAAAAATAGCAATCATCTGTTTCCAGTAACTGGCACCAGAGAAAACATGCCTGGTCTATCTTTCTCCTCCCTCCTGCTTCTTGTATGAACAGGGGCCTTCTTTTTGCTTCACTCTTCAGGCAGAACAGAGTTTGGAAATGTGGTCAGTGCACATTTAAACCAGCATACCTTTTACTGTCTCCTGCACTGGAAAGCACACAAAACTACAACGGAACACCTTCTTGACAGATTGACCAGATTGTCACTGACCTTAAGGAAAAAATAAAAAATGGCTCTTCTGTGGCAATATTTACATTTCAGCCAAACCATCAGCAGATGAAGCAATTCCGGCTACTGTATTGCATCTCTTTCAGGAAATAGTTTTAGTTGTGAAGTTTATAAAGGCAGAGGGTCACTCCCATAAAAGCAGGGGTGGGGGGACACTTGCTCTTCTCCTTCCTTGAAAAAGAGTACTGTAGGACCGTTGCCAGTTGCATTTTAGATTCCTGGAAGTAATCTCCAGATTTTATAGTTTGGAATTGCCAAAGAGAGCTAGCAAAGAGCTTGCTAGCTAAAACTGGATTGGACATGGCAATAATTCAAAGTAACCTTAATCCAAGCTCTGTCTTATTGATTACTGCAACAATTTTACTTCTTAAGTAGATGAGTATGAGAAAGAAGAGTTTGAGTAGTACAAGCTGCCTCTGGAAGCATGATTTCTAGATCTGGATCTGCCAAACCATCTAGAACTGCTGTTTGTTTCAAACTCTAGACTGGCAACAGCAGGGTTTGGTTTTCCATAGATTTTGTCAACTAAATGGCAGTTCAGAAGCATTTGACTAGTCTGAAGCTATTGAGTCATAATTACAAAGAATTGCCTGTTTACTAAAAATACAGATTTTACCTAACATCTTTTACAACAATTATATCTCCCTGGGGTGATAGAACCGAGTTAAACTGCCTTCCTCTGTTATTATTGTAGTAATTAATTATAATTGGGGAGAGGGAGGATACAGTTCATGAAAAAGGAATGGAAATAGAAGAACCATATTCTGCTCGTTTCCATAGGGGCAAGAAAGAGACTTATTTTGTCGTCCTTCCATCCAATCAATCCAAGCAGTTGCATACAGTTATGCTAAATTACAACAAAACTATTTATGGAAGCTCATATGATGAACTAAAAAGTGTATTTTATCTCAATTTAAATTCTGTTCCCACAATGGCACTCTATACATTGTTTTTCAGAAGTAAGTCCCATTAAGATCATTTTGTCATTTTCTAGTAAATGTGTAGAATTTCAGCCTAATTTTGCTGAAATTATAATATTTCAGTTTAGGTATGTTTGATTTCTCTATAGTCAATACAATTTCCCTTTTTCTCCAGTATTCTGCCTTCTCTTGAATCATTTCCATACTTTCTTCTTCCATAATATAGTTATTTAGAATTAGAATATCAGAATGAATGAAGAATTCCTTTAAAGTATCTTGAGTTGCAAAATCATAACTGAATACTTTATTAGAAGTAGTGAGAATAGCTTCAGGATTTTTTTTTAATGTCTCTGGAGATTCTCAGTTATCCAGGTCATGGTTGTCTTAAAGGTGCTTTTTTCAAGAGGCAGAAACCAGAAAGTCCACTTGCCTCTTGAAAAAAGCACCTTTGGGTCAGAGTTTTTTACTTTATTTATTTTAGTATAAATGTGTTACTTTTCTTTTTAAAGATAATGATAAAAGGTGATGAACATAGGAGATGAAGTATTTGTTAGGTTTATTTTAATTATGCATATTAATGATTCAGGGCTTGTATATTATGAATTTAAATGTATTACAAAAAACCTTGGGAAAATTCAATTTTAAAAGGCAGCATACAGGTTTTAAGATAAATAAATGGATAAAATTACTTTTCCTCATTAATCTAGTTACTATTCTTTCCATTTGGAAGCCTGAGGCTAAAAGAACATGTACATGTGAATTGTAAAAATAGGGGAAGTGCTTTTGTACAAACTGTCCTTTAAAACTGCTCTAGCAATTTATTGGCTCTCAATCATGTGAGTGGAGACCTTTTTTTAGGTTTTTACCTGGGGAAACAATCTAGGGGGGAATCACTTTTGTGATGTCATTTAATTGGCCCTATTAGGCAATTTTACATATAAGTGTGACATATAACAACATCATGGGAAGCTTGTCCTATCATTTTCTAGTAATGCTGTGAAAAACTCCTTCCTTCCTGAAAACAGGTAATCTTGGGAATTCCATTGTGCTCTCAGATGAGTCCACTTGGCTTCTTGTCTACCTACTTTACTTGTTTAATTTTTATTCCACACTTCTTACTTTACAAGTGAGAACTCAAGCGGTGAACATACATAATACTCCTTCTTCCTCCTATTTACTTAACAACAACCATCCTATGAGGTGGGCTGGACTGAGAGAGAATGACTGTCCCAAAGTCACCCAGATGGCTTTCATGCCTAAGTCAGGACTAGAACTCACAGTTTCCTGGTTTCTAGGTAGCACCTTCACCACCACACCAAAGTGGTTTTGTTTAATTTTTAAAAAATGGAATAAGGGCACTGAATGCTGCAAGCAAAGCAGTTTCCAACATAATCTTCATTTTCAAAAGTGCCCCTGAGTGTTTTGATTTCACCTACCCAGAAACACCCCCCCCAAAAAAAAAACCATGACCATTCTTGGGAATAGGGATCTTGATGGAGAGTAGGTAGTATACTAGGCTACTAAAGCTTTGTAACTAATTATATGTTCTCCACTGCAACCATTTTGTGAGTGGTTCCACCTATGACAAACAGTTTATGAGATTCTCCATAGTATAGTATATTTTGTATAGTATATACAGCAAATGTGCTTTCCAGCGCAAAATGATTTAGTCTATGAAAGCAATACAGGTAGTCCTCAACTTACAACAGCCCATTGAGTGACCATTCAAAGTCACAATGGCACTGGAAAAAGTGACCATTTATGACCATTTTTCACACTTATGACCGTTGCAGCATTTCCATGGTCACATGATTTACATTTGGATACTTGCCACCTGACTCACAGTTGCAGAGTCCTGGGATCATGTGATCATCTTTTGCGACCTGACAAGCAAAGTCAATGGGGAAGCCATATTCACTTAACGACCGTGTTACCAATTTAACAACTGCAGGGATTGAACAACAAAGGTGGCATGAAAAGTCGTAAAAAAGGGCAAAACTCAGGTAACAAATTTCTCACTTAACAATGTAAATTCTGCGGTCAATTGTGGTCATAAGTCAAG
The DNA here is from genome assembly GCA_004320025.1 of Laticauda laticaudata. Taxonomy (NCBI): domain Eukaryota; kingdom Metazoa; phylum Chordata; class Lepidosauria; order Squamata; family Elapidae; genus Laticauda; species Laticauda laticaudata. Next base: position 10,396 of record BHFT01050235.1, on the reverse strand, counting down.
GACTATCGGTACTGAATTAGGAGCACTAATGATAATTTTCTCTGCTTCCTCTAGAACAAAAGCAGGCTGAAAACTTGGCAGTAAAACATGGCTTGGCTTAATACATGGGTGATTATGTACTAATCATTGCTGTTCCTTGTGCCTGAAGCAAAAGGCAGAAAGAGGCGTCATGTATTTGAATGCATGTCACTTCCCTCTGCCTACAAAGCAACATATGGAAGCCAAGAAACAGGATCTGTTTTCAGTTTCCCTATCTCTGGATCCTTGTATAAAGAAATTCTAAAGCTGCTCTTCTCAGCCACATAATGGCATAGCAAGGGAGTGACCTCTTCCTTGCTCAGAACTAGCAATGATCAGTTTAATCACTGCAGTTCATTATGCATATGAGATGACTCTCTTTCTAAACCTGCTATGGAGGAAAAATGGCCTTCATGAAACAACCCCAACTTCATCTTCCTTTTGACGCAGGTTGGAGAGGAAGGAGGCCTCTTTGGGAGTGACGAGGGAAGAACTGGGTTGAGCGCTGTCTGTGGAGTGCCCACAGAGGTGTGGCTTTTGTTCGCGTGAACTGCTCCAACTTGTCCTGTGAGACTTGCAAATGTAGCTTAGCAGCTCCTGGGTGGCCTAAGAAGATATTTCAAGCAGCTGTTTGATAATATTACCTTTTCAAGCACAAGAAAAGGGCGTAGACAGCGCGCCATCAGAAGCAGAATGCCAGGGTAGAATATGCTTGGCAACCAAAGCTGGATTCCTCCCATAGGCACAGGCCTGTGTTTGTTCATTGGTGCTAGGGCTACCAAGTCAACAGTCTGAAATTAGAGAAGTTGTTAAGCTGTGGCCTTCTATGTCTACCAAATATTATCCGAAGGCTTAATGAAAGTTGGGGCTTAAGCTGTAATCAGTTCTTAAGGATTGGGCTCAATTTTGGACATATTACCAGACAAGCCAGTGGATTGTGAATTTTAATTCTTGGGTGAAAGGGGTTATTGGCAATATATTGTCCATGTGATCACCTTTTTCTATTCATTTCTAGCTATAGGAAGAGGAATAAGCTTTAAAGAGAATATCCTGCAGTAACCTATCAAATATTACCAAGCCATTTTAGCATCTTGAGCAGAGCTCTTCCTGCAGGAAAGAATAACAATCTAAATGGCATTTCCTATATTGTGGCATAATTTTGGAAAAAAGTGACAAGGATCTTGCAGAAATTCAGCCAATGGTTTCCAAAGATGGAAGATACTTTCATACTCAAATGTTGTCAAGTAATGACAATCGTCTCAATGGCCGTGGTGAACGCAAAGACTGCCATGCCTTTAAGTTGGCACGAGTCTGAATATTTATCCTATATTTATATTCTTTATTTATTTATTTATCTGTTCGTTTATATACCCCGGATTCAGAAAGTGACTCCAAACTATTCATCATAAAAGCATAAAAACCAGCATGATATTACTGCAAAATAATACACACACATGGGTATCTGCTGGAGGTGAAGCGACAAGAACCTTACAAATACCCCTTGATTTACGACCATTCATTTAGTGAACTTTTAAAGTTACAACACCACTGAAAAAAAGTAACTTATAACTGGTCCTTGTACTTATGACAATTGCAGCAACCTCAAGTTTATGTGATCAAAGTGTGGGTACTTGTCAACTGGCAGGTATTTATGACGGTATTTATGATGATCATTTGTGCATTTTCAGTCAGCCTCTGCTCTGCAAAGTCAGTGGAGTACAAGATTTGCTTAACAACCATTGCCAAAAAGGTCATTAAAAATTGGATAAGAGTTAACAACCGCCCTGCTTAGCAATAGAAATTCTGGTCCCAATTGTGACAGTAAGTCAAGGTCTACCTGAATTTCTGGTCCTGGTCTTTGCAAATAAGCAGAGGGCCTTTCTTTGCATCAGAGGAAGGGAAAGGCTTCCAAGATGTGCTGTGCTTACCATTTTAATACATAACAAGTTATGGAATATAACCCATGAATTCCTTTGATTTTGTTTCCACTCTCACAAAGTGTTACCCATCAATCTCTTTAAGTGGGATAAGCAGGTACTAAACCTGTATCCAAAAAGTATTTGATTCCCTCCTTTTAGAAATGATCAGGGCCAAACTCAGTTCATAACTTTGCCTAATCCTATCAGATCCAAATTGATCCTTTCTATCCCCAGACAACTCTACCCTGCAACTCCATCTAAACCAAAGAATAAAGGCTGCCTCCCCAGCTCACAGCATGGCCCAAGGAAAGCCCTTATAATGGAATTGCAACCTAAAGAAACCCCAAGTAATCCATCCGCAATCAGCCTGATGACCTCAAAGTCTCATCATTTTTAACAATGAATTTCCTCAGCATTGCTGCCCTCTTGAAAAGCCCAGTTTGCCTAATAATAGAAGTAACCCCATGTATAGGAACAAGGATCAGCCTGGCTTCAGTAAATTGGCCAGCAAATCAGATCCCTGGGATATCCTGTCTTGTAGCTCTCAATTTCTATAAAACATTTGCTTTCCCATTACTGGGGTCCCTGTTTATTGTAAAGCAAGCACCCTTTTCATACAATAAACACTCTGTCATGCCCCTGATGGAGACTGACTCTGAGGAAGAGGAGGAACAGCAGACAGGGAGTGGAAGTGAGGCTCCAGAGGTGGTGGAGGAGGCTGGGGAAGGGCAAAGGCTGGCTGAGCAGTCAGAGGAGGATCCAGGCCCATCCCCTATCCTCCTAGGTCATGCAGGGAAGAAAGGATCAGGTAAAAGCGAGGTCTACTGGAGGAGATTACCATGATCCTCTTTGTGGCTTGCAGCTGGGAGCTATGTATATAAGTTTGCAAATGCGCAGTTAAAATTAGCAGGAGACAATTTAGTGTTCACCTTGAAAGAGGTTTATTTTTGCTGGCATTTTTCCCATGGACTTTTCTCGGTTATTTTCCTGGAGATTTACTAATCAATAGAACCGAACGAAGCCTTGAGAGTAGTCACGCCAAACAAAACCAAAAGACAAACGGAGTAATAATATTTTGTGACTTTAAACTGTGCCTAATAAAACAGTGAAGTTAAGTTGAAGGCTTTACCAGATTTTAATATATGTATTGGAGAGACTATGGGTCATCACACATGCCTTCCCCATCTTATGCTCCTTCTTCAGGCTGAGTCTACAACAGGTACCCAGGAAGGCTGTATATGGAAGTGATCAATATAATGAGTCTCTCAAAGGAAACAGCAATTTTGGCAGATCTTTGGAAAGCTACAGTAAGTTAGCCATTACATGGGCAGATGCCTCCATGGAAATTTGATGTCTCCTTTCTTTTGCAGCCCAGTCAAAATGGCCATGAAGGGAAATGCCCAGCAGTCAGAGATGAGGGGTCATCAGCCTAAAGTGACCAGAAGAATCAGGCAGTTCCCTGATTGTGTCACTGGCCACAGGGTCAGTGAAATCTGCTGAGTTGCATAGATGGCAAAAGTTGTGTTGGGAGAAAAGGAAAAATTAAAACTGGACAGCTGAAGACAACTTCAAGTTTCCTCAGGTAATGCCTGGAGATAAAACAAATGTAACATTATAAAGGCCTGATGTATAAACAAACTTACCAGAATGTACAGTTAAGGAAATAATAAAATGAGCTTTGAATCAGCGGAGGTCTTGCTCACTGAGAAAGGCTACTCTAGAAATATGTTCCCTCAGGAATGTAAGAGTTTGGTTCTCTAAATGAGTTCCAGAAAATTTCAATCCTGAATTTCTTTCTCTCATTCTTTTGTTATAAGAGACTGCAGGCAGTCCATTTTCCTTGCCAGCTGGTTGGTTTCACTTGGTGGGTATTTTCAAAATGGCATATCTGGGTGCCATATGCTTCTCCCCCACCTTGCTAGCTCATCCTTTCTCCACATCCTTTCTACTACAGAGTTTGACTTTGGACTGGTCATTCTCTCACAGCTGACAGCCTACTTCATGGGTTTGTTATGGAAGGCAGGGATATTCCATATACTTCCTTAAGCCCTGAAGAGGAAAGGTAAAATATAAATGCAATAATTAGTAATAAAATGTATAGAAGGGGTGATGTTGGGACTCAAATATTCCTTAGGACAACCTCTCAAGCCAGACGTGTCCAAACAAAAATGTATTGTTTGTGTTAAATGTCAACACAATTCCTTGTGTTTCTTTCCCACTCTAGCTCAAATGGGATGCTGACTTGGAACTTGCTGCCTGAGTTAAGCTGCAAATAGGAAGGTGGTATGAGGAGAGAGAACTCCCCCATCCTTGCTATACTTGAGGTTTGATATTGGAATTTTTGGGTTGGCAGCTTTGTTCTGGTTTAAACTGGAACACCTGATCAAAGCCAGATATCTGTGCATCTTCGAGGCACAGGAACCTTGCTAAGTTGTGGTTATGCATGAACTGTGCTGTCTTATTAATCAGTAGCAGGAAGGGAGTTTGCAAGAAAAGAACAGATGCAGAAATGTTTTATCTTATCCTTGCACAGAGTGAACAGGTATGGGATGAATTTTCTTCATTTGCTGCAGTTCAGGGTTTGTCCCTCGTGGAAGGGAAAAGAATGGGGAAGCTGGGAAACAGAGAAGTCTGTTTCCATATTAAAGTCTACAACTGTTGCTTCTGTTCTGCCTCCCACATGATAAGGCATGTTCATAGTTGCGTCATTATTGCAAAATCTAACTATCAATCTCTCTAGTTGCTGACATTCTTCTTCCTGATCCTGGTTGCTTAAATGACATACCTTACAATGGAAGCTGAGTGTCACAGATAATTTTTAGCCTTTGTTTGCCAAGTGGGAGTTGACCTTAATAGGTGGCTAAATTTGTCTACAATTTAGAACAAAATTGTATAGTTATATTCAGTGTCTTCTTTTGAGTTTTAAAGATGGGATCATAGGATCATAGGGAGATGAAATAAAGGTGTTACAGGCCGAGAGAGGAAGGATAATTTAAATCGCCAGTTGTACTAATGCAACTCTTGTTTCAAGGATTCCCCAGTAAAAATTTAAACAAAGCATTACTGTAAGATAGAGGTTGAGCAATGAGACTGAATTTTCTGATCCCAACTACTTTATCCAGCTGGTGGACTTTTAGCCCATCCATTCCAGATTCTCCTTTCAGCCCAGTTTTAGAAAGATTAGGAAAGAAACCACATTGAATTTAGTTTAATTCAAAAAATAAACCTTGTGGGAATCCTGTAGCACAAAGGGCCACTGTGCAACATACAGTTTTACATGTGGAGAATATTTTAAGGAAACAAAATATTCTCCATATGTAAAGATAAAATATTCTCTACATGTAAAACCCATATAGCAAAATCTTTTGATTAAAAAATATTTATTGGAATAGAGAGAAAAAGAAAGAAGGCACCCACCACATACGTATATAGCATTCCAAACTAAATCAATTATTGTAACTATCACACACTACCTGCTAGAATTAAGATACCAGACCGACAGATACCGTATGTGCAGAGTTTATTGCATCAAAGTTGGTTCAAATGATTGTCTGGGCTTCCTGCTTGAATGTTGGTAGGCAAGCCGCCTCCCAACTTCTACATCTCCTTCCCTTTGTTGGATACTGGTTTTATGGTTGCAGAGGCATCCAGAAAGCTAACCTGTCAGCCTGATCTGAGCTTTTTGATCTAGCCAACAAAGCCTCTGATGTCAAAAGCTACTCAAAAACCTCCTGGTGTTTGACTCACCAGGTATTGTAAAAGGGTTAAAACATAAAAGGTATATAATATTATATCCACTAATATATATATATTATATATATATATATATATATATATATATATTTAATTACACACATATTTATATATACAAAAGGTGTATATATATTAATATATGTTGTGTGTCGTTGTGGTGTTTTTGTTTTTTTGTTTTTTAAGTTTTCGCGGTGTAAACTTACATTGAATGCAGTTCATGCTCCTTCGGGTATTATCACGTCATTGTAATGCTTTTTAAAGTTGTAGGCAACGGTTTCAGGCAGAATCTATCTGCTATCATCAGGCTTCTGTATTGAGTTTGCTATTTATTTGTTACAAACTCAATACAGAAGCCTGAATGATGGCAGATGAGATTCTTGCTTGAAATGTTGGGCTAAGCAACTTTAAAAGCATTAACGAATGACGTGGGATAGATACCCGGAAGGAGCGTGAACTGCATCCATATATAATATATAGAAGAACGACACATTATATATATATGTTTTCTTTTAAGTTTTTGTGGGTACTTACATGTATGTTGTTCAGTCTTTCCTTGCGGTGTTATCCCATCGTGGAATAGAGAGAGATGATTTCCACCAGACTGTCAATGGCAATTTGGGAGCCTGCAATTCTCAAATAAAAAGATCTACCCACCGACGCCAGGCAAACACCTGGGCAGCGAAAAGAGCTCCCTCTGGATACCAGTCCAGCTCAAACGACACCCCACCGGCACCCGGATGACAACCTAGCCTTCTAATAGGATGATAGTTGTCCATGTTATTGAAGCCAAGCTGGCACTGAAAGCCTCCGAATATAAGGAACAGAGTGTTGCCAGCATCAAGAGCACAAAAGGCAGACATAGAAGAAACCAGAAACACCAAATCAAAAGGCGAAATTCCAAGACGCAAATAAGACACAGACCAGACTTTCACAATCAGGGTGATGGTAAAAAAAAAAACATTCTGGTCAACAGTAGGGCTAGCCTCAAATTTTAAAACTCAACGGCTGTGATAGCCGTGATTCACATACGAACTCAATACAGGAGCCTGAATGAGATGGCAGATTGAGATTCTGGCGGAACGTTGCTGCCCACACTTTAAAGCAAGCAACTAAATGACGTGGGATAGATACCGAATAAATATAGTACGCCGCAAGAACATATATTATATACTATAGTATATATACTATATATATATATAGGCGTATATATATAGTATAGGTATATATTATGTATATATATTTTAAGTTTTCGCGGGTACTTATGATGGTATGCTCATTTCAGCTTCCTTCGGTATTATCGCCACGTCATTGTAGTTGACGTTGCTAGTTGCTACAACTTTAAAAGCACTACAATGACATGGGATAATACCCGAAGGAAGCTGAACTGCATATATATATATATATATTTTATATATATATGAAAGGATATTAAAGGATAGGAGACTCAGTCAGTGGTAGGGAATATGGTCTCTTCAAGATGGCTGCCTAACCCTAACCATCCTCAAGATGGTTTCAACATCAATCCCTGCATGCCCCAAACAAAATGTCTTATGATCAGGGGTTTTGTAATTCAAAAAATCAGGAGGGAAGTAGATTTTCCTTGGTAGTATAAAATGGCATATTGTAGTACTTCTGTGCCATGAAAAAAGCAGAAGAGTGGCTGTTTCTTGTTTCCGTCTGACAAATAATAAATAATATCACCCCAAGGAAAAGTTTACAGAAATCCTAAACTTTCCTAAGATTAGTTGGGCACGAACTATTGCTGAAGAACAGCCAGAAAATACAGATCTATTTTTGATCTCTGAGACTGGGTAAAGGGCAGGAGACAAAGAGGCAATTATTAACCAAAGTATCCTGCAGGGATGGTACTTGTCCAACATTCTGAGATCTGGCTGACTGTGAATGTCTTTTTAGCGTAGTAATCACTCTGTATTTGCTTTCTTCCCCTCTGTGCAGACTCTGCTTCACTAATCAGAGCACCATTGCCAATACATAGTTCTTGGGCAATGCCTTTATTGCAGTCATTTTGCAGACTTGTTTTATGAAGGCCATGTTGTTTATTGCAATTTTCCTGCATTATATTTTCTGTGGAGGACAAGCTATATTGAATTCTATTATGGTAAAAATAGTTTTAGCCCACAGTGTCAATGTACCAACATTTCTTCTCAATATTGTTTAGGCACCAGAGATTTTCTGAGTGGGAAATAATGGTTTGTCCTTTAAAAATCTTTTATTAAAAAAAAAAAGACAAATGGGATGAAAATTTACTTATTAATATAATCCCTCTCTCTCTCTCTCTCCCTCCCCCTATCCTTCATTTTTACTGTTTTCCAGTAAAAGCTTTAAATCTTCCATTCTATAAAACCTCTAGATGTTAGGCTTTCCATTCCAAATCCACATCCTCTCCAAAATATTAATTGCTGTTTGTAGCCTTTAGAACTTGGTGGTCCTGCAGACTTGATTCTGCAAATATCTGCCCAAGGCAAGATGCCAGCAGAACGACTGGAGAATTCCTGATTCCAGGCAGCAGGTAATTCCAATGAGGATCTTGCTGGATAAGAGTGAGGAGAGAGGGAGGGACTGAAGTGAGAAGGGAATGATTCTCCCTCTTTGATCTCTAGCCAGAACTATAAACCAGCCTTGTCAGCTTTCTTGTCTCCTCTTATACTGACTGCATTTTCTTCCTTCCCAGCTCTGTTCAATCTCACATTCATGGCATAGTAATGAAATAATGGTGGTGATATAAAGCGAAACAGATCAAGGGCTAACCTCTATCTCATAGTTCTTGTAAAATATTTGTTTTCTTTAATTATGAAATCTATCTTACTTGCTTTCAAAGAGAGGGGTAAAGGCATTTTAAAGCATAGAGGTTTTAGGGTGAAAATGTTAAAAGTGAGGCAAATGATAACCAACAGTTATTATTTATTTTATTAATAACCATTCATAAAACAGAACTTGGCACTTCATTGGGTTTCGTTTGATTTCTTCCCCTTCTACACCCCACCCAAAAAACTCTTAAAAATCAAATCAACAATTTTAGCCCTGTTTCAATACTATTATGTTAAGATTATACTCTGCAGTCTTCAGAGGCTTAACTTAATGTAGTCTTCTAGAAAAACATTTGCTACTGCACTAAAACACATCTTGTTTTAACTGTAAGACCCAGTTCAAACTGCATAGTAATCAATGAACTAATATCGCAATAGATAGGTTCAATTATTAAATTATTGAATTATTATTATTTTAATTATCGAATTATTATTATTATTAATAATATACATATAATTTATAATATAAAATTATATAATATAAAAATTATAATAATTATTTATCAATTATTATTTTAATTAATAATTAAAATTATTAAGACTACCAGATCTGAGTTTCAAAAATCCACATGACAGCAGTCCTTGCGGCCAAAATCTCTTCCGCTAACAGTAAACCATAACCACATTCTGGCATTAATGGATGAAGCCAACTGTCTTTCTTTTAAATTCTAATTTTCTGTACAATAGACAAAAATAGCTAGAGCAGCCACAACTAAGATAAATTTGTTCTGTGTGGCCTCCTTTTTCATCTAAAAAAAGCAGATTCCTCTAATTGAGGGCGTAGCCATGAAACATTGTTTAAATGTTCAGGCACACCTTGAAACAAATTAGGTTTACCAACCCTGAAATTATTTATATTCAAGGGCAACAATACCAATGTTAAGTAGTTTGTCAGTGGGAATACAAAAGACTCATCTCTGACGTTGACATGCTTGGTGACCTACAGCCTAACCTATCTCTTCTTTTACTTCTATGTATGACTGAGGAAGTTTCAGCTCTGTTTAATCTTTAGCCACCATAGACTCTTACTGCATTTATAAGAAGCAAGCAAGTACAATAGCCAAACTTCATCCAAAGGAATCCTCAACAGAGCTCACTACTTGAGATGAGATGAGATGTTTTGGTGCCATTTAGGTGCAGGAACATGAGCAAAGATCAGATGGTTGTTCATCGTTCCCTTATTTGTGATTTATTCAATTAATCCAGTTGCCCAAGTGTGAACAAATAACCACTGATTGAGATTACACTGGCTGGATTCATGCAGAACCCCAAACTAGACAACAATACTTTAGCCAAAAGTTCTGGGTGAACCCAGCTAGGTGGGTGGTGTGAGGCTACAAATTGTCCATTCTATGGCTATTTTGGTTTTTCAAGGGAATGCGAAGATGTCCAACCTAGGCACGAAATCACCATTCAAGCCAGAGCTTCTTGGTAATGAGGACAGCAATAAACATGACGTTGATAGATCCAAGTGGCCTGAAGGTCTACCTTATTAAAATAAGAGCAGTATGTTGGTTCAGCAATACTCTTCACCAAAACTATGACTAGATAGAGCTTCAGTTCTGCAAATTGAGATAATCAATTGTTGGTGTTGGTGTTTGGTGGTTTACTTACACCAGATCATGGCTGTCAGGATTCCAGCAATCACTCTAATTAAATCATGATTCTTGAATAAAGCATCAAAGGATTCATTCGAGGCGACATACTGGTACTGCCCTGTATGAAGCCAACTCTGGCATATGTAATTTACAGTCGCCTATGACCCTGTTTCTCCCCTCCCTCCTGGGGGTCTCATAAACCAGATTCTCCAATTGAGCACATTCACAGGCTGAGTGTCATCATTCACATTGTCCAGTTAAATAGATTGCAGGAAAAACT